>LYUA01001608.1:183111-193902 GCA_002093875.1 Calopteryx splendens
GGCATGTGAAATTCACACATCAGGGTAGGGTGGCCAGTTCCTTTCCCTATACATATGTAAAGATATATACAAACACATGTATATAAATTCTTCATGCGCACCGCGGCTTTATCTATCAAACTCGTTCTCCATCTCCATGCTCATAGTGAGCTAACAACTCTCAAACTGTGGTCACTGTCAGTCGGAAGTTGAAAAGTCTTCGTCTTCTCGTCGCTCTAGTCGCTTCGGTTAGGTAAACGGGTCGGTATTCCGTTACAATGACTCCTAAAAAGGACACCGACCACCGCGCGCAACACACAGCTGTCTTGCTCAGAGAAAGAACCTATGGGTCCCTTTTACGCTTTTCAAAGTGCTTCGGGTCGTTCCGTTTCACACTCCAAAAGCCCTCTGAAGCTTTCGCACACGAAGCTAACATGATATTCCTGTTTTGAGAGTTACAAGTCGTGAAAGATCAAAGAAACGGTTGTGGGGCGCATGGTTTGAGGTGATTCAGTGACTTTCAGCGAAAGGATGGTGGTTGTCGTAGGGAGCATCGTAAATGAGCGAAGCGGGAAAAATCTAGGGTTTCACGGCACCCGCGGCTTCGGCGCCCGGTTTAGGGATCGGAGAGAGCATTTAGAAATTCTGATACTTTTCCCCTCCCGCTGTCTGAAATGTCCCCCCGCAGAAGTCACAATCTGTTATTTTTTCGCCCTCTCCATCCCTCTCGAATTAACGAACGTATTGCCTAAGGTGAATCCAAGGACAAGATTACGGAAAATGTAACCGCCACAGCACGGTCCCTTTCGATGACCCTTGCAGGCAACGTTGCAGTGCGGGTTTTGGCGGCGAATTGAAGTCAGTTTTCGATACACAGCTGTTCACTTCAGCAAGACACCATTTGCACTCGGTCTCTCCGGTGAATACGATTGGAATACAGAATATCCCGATACTGAAGTTATCGAATGAGCACTCGATATCGAGATAAAAACTCCGTCCAGAAAAGAAATATTTCACTAATTTTTACTATTTTAATATCTCTAATTCAATTTATCTAGCATGGCTGCATTCAGGAGTTCCGTTAAACGTATGAGAGCATTAAGCGTTATTCGCGCATTCATATGGATTAACAGCAGTTATTCATGTCGTAGCACAAATACAATTATTTCCTTTAAAATTGTTTGCCAACATTGGAAAAAACACGATGATCATTCGGACTCGGAGAATTATCCCTTTAAGAATGAACCAATCGCATCTCGTTTGATGCGTGGTATGAACATCCAGAGAAGCCTATGAGATATTTGTTTTTTTTTATATATATGTTTCGTAAATGGAACGTAATTAATTTGAAAAATGGATCAAGTGGCCATGGTAATGATAGAAAAAAATAGAATTGTATCTAAATCTTTTCGCTTATATTGCGTGCGATGTAAATGACACACTTTTCGCACCACATGACTACATGAATCATCTCGTGGTCGCCACGTAATTTATTATCGAGATGAGATGGCGAACCGTAAAAAAAGACTTCTCAGATTCTCAATCATATCCAAATGTCGTCGTTTACTCAATGGGTGTGAATTATGTATAAGAAAAGCTTTTGAGTTTGCTTCCCATAAAAATGTGTCTTGTCGGCACCACGTGACACTTTTGAATTATGATCGGGGGCGGAGACTACTAAAAAGCGGTGCGCGAACTTAGTGCTCGAATGTAGTTATGTGGTTTCCTCTATCCTGTGTGAACAAGGATACGAGTTGTCCGTCACAGTTAATGAGCTCAAATAAAACACTTGCAGGTGTTAATAAATAAAACTTTAAATGTATCTCAATGACGGTGCGCAAGTAATATGGAATTGATTAAGTTAGCCAATGAAAATCAATACGCAAAATACATAGAGTAAGTGTGTAAGTCCTAACTAGTTAGCCCAAAATCACCCATCCCCTTCGAGAGTTATCATCCGCCTTAGTTTAAACATTGAGAGGTAGTAAATTTGTATTTTAAAATACAGTACCATGCGAACATCATGATTTATAATTCTCTGTGGCGCCTTTTTAAGGAGTTTTAAGGTGCAATACAGATGTGAAATTTACCTGAAGGCCAGATGAAACTGGCTGGTAAAAGTATATAATACAAAAAATATAACGATCTTATTTATAGAAAATATTAAGTCAGATGGTGGAAAAAATTTGATAAATTTTTAATATTTCCTCGTCTTATAATTCTCTGGATTATAACTTTCGGTCTGTTTTGGTCTATTTTCAGAATTTCACGATAATTGCTGCGTCTTTGTACTAGGCTATGGAGACAGGGTCGCTAGGTGCTAAAATTTATATATTTTTATGTGAACATAATCTGGGGTGTATTTAAATCTCATTCCAATTCATCTTTGATGTGACAGACAGGTTATGTGAAACTCAGGGTGAAAATCTGAAATAAAAATGGACACATGGATCATCTACATATTCCAGTAATTCAAATTGCAGGGCCGCATTGCAACGGTAGGCTGTTACACGCATGTTTAATTACCTTTATGCCTCACCATCATTCGGTCAAAAATGTAAAATGTACTGCTAGTGGATCTATTATATTTCCAAAGAAAATAATGAAGGAGCTGAACATGGATGGTGTATGGTTATGTACTCTGTATAGTAACATTTCCTCTCAAACCACATTAAGAGAGTTTATAGTTGAAAATTTGCACAAATAAATGTTTTATCAGCTTTTTTCCAGAATTTATTTTTATCCGCAATTTATATACTTTAGTTAAGAAGAGACTAATGTTTCTTCTCAATAATCTACTTGTTTGACTCTCCAACTTGGCGAAAATACCCCCTCAAGTATTCATATTTGATTTTAATTTAGCTATCTAAAATTTTATCGAATAGAAAAATATTTAATTCTGAGCTATTTGACTCATTACAAACACTTTTAGGCGTCATTTACCAACCAAGAGTACTAACTGGCCGGTTTTTCTTTAGGAGATTTATTAAAAAAATCTTACCTTTGGAAATATTTTTACTTACCGATGTGCATGAACTCCGATGAACGTCACTCGGATCTTGGGTTTAACTCATCGCATGCACTGAAAAGAAAATCTCAAAAGGGAATCTTCGTCTTTGAAGAAAGGAAGTAGAGAGCAAATTGTGGACAGATTTTATTTTACATTTCATTCAACTTGGCCAGATGTCGCTACATAATAGAAGAGTGATAGATGGAGAATGTTTTTATGCGTCTCGTAACGTTGGCCGCACTCACAATCAAATTTGTGCGCGGATAATTCACTACGAAGCACTCGGACACTAGCACACCCACTCGGAGCCAAACCGTACTAAGTCTCCAGAGCTCGGCAGGTCGTTGTGGTCTGTGCTTCCACTACACATTGACGGCCATAGTAGTAACTTGTCAGAACACTCATTGTATCATGCGGAGCAGTTTAAAACATAAACTGCGTCAATAAATAAATATATACATTCAAACGGACACCCAAATTTTACATTCTATACACTCATTTTATATTATTAACATATGAGATCCTAAACTCTTTTAACTTTAACTCTATGTACAAAAATACGATGCGAAGATATGTATCCAGAAGTACCCCACGGAGAGCCTGGGGTTGTGCTGCAGCACTTACATACAAAGAGTATGCCGACGCACACCAACTGTCATTTGGAGAGGTGCGTAACATGAGCACTTCTAATCGGGGATTGTTCAAAAAATAGGTACCCTGTGTTTGTATTTACATGACTGATTAACAGGGGTAACATATATACATATATATATATATATATATATATATGTATATACATACATACATATATATACACACACACTTATTATACGTGCGATAGATAAGAAGTGTCTTAGTTAAATAAAGATATAAGTCTATCACAGGTCAGGAGAACGACACGTAATTTGAAAAGAGCCCTTTTCTCTGAGCAGTTACCCGCACTATAAACACATTTGAGTTTTATTTCACTGTTTGCTATAACTTCACAAAGCAACGAACGCCCAATATTTTCCAAAAATCAAATAAATTCCTGATTATATGGAATAGAACAATGCGCAACATTTAATTGAAAAGGGTTTAGGGCAGTTCTACCTTTCTGTCGGTAAATTTTGTCGATCTAACAAAAATCGTTAAAGCGAAAGGAAAAGATATAGGAAAATATTTCATTCTTATTCCAAAAAAATATGGAGGAAGCATATTCCTTGTCACTATTTTTATCATTTGGCTGTCATGGATTTGAAATCAGCGACCCTAGGTGGAAGGGAGGGGGTGTATAGAGAGAGAGAGAGAGAGAGGGAAATGGGGGGTAGAGGGGCGGTAGAGAGTGGGGGGTAGGAGTGCTAGAACGGCCCTTTACTGAAAGTCACCACTCAACGAGTTGCTCCTATGGTTTCGTCTCGCGTACACAACCTTCCAATATAGGTAAATAATTATGTTGCGACACTGAAATTTTATGCTACTTATGTTTTCATAGCACTTTTAGCTTCTTAGGAAGGTTCCAGGACTACTGCATAACTCTTAGGAGAGTAATATAGTGGCCGTGTGGATAACTTGATTGCTGGTATACTAATAGGTATTTTGAATTTTTTTCACGCTCATAACATGATCTTTGCGTCATCTGATTGCGGTTTACCTTTTTTAAATTTCACTCTGCGCATTGGTAGTTCGCTTAAGACAATAGTGCAATTCATTGAGTCATCATATTCGCTCCAATAAAATTCCAATTATAATTCCATGGTAATCGACGAGGTTTTCATCCCCTTTTTTTGGGAGTTATCGATTATATTTTTTGGAGAAAAATTTGTTTTTACAGAAGCAAAATGCAAGAAACAATTGGCGGAGGGCGCTTACCTTTTGCGTTCCAATCACTCCCCTCCCTCTCTCTGGCACGTTAGTGAGTGAGCTCACAAGGGATAAGGTTTATCTCCGAGTAGATGAAAAAAACATTGTGTTAAAAAAATAGAGATATTTTTGAAAGTTCATCTTCTTCCTTCGGTCGCCGTTCCGTTTGCAAATAACTCCTTTCACTCTGGCCAAAAATAAGTTGGGCTTTCACTCTGGTTCCATCAGCCAACTTGCCCATTTTTGGACATTTTTGGCGATGATTTGTGTTGATGTGGTCATTGATTTGATTTGGCATCGCCCAGTCGACTGATATTGTTTTAAGACCAACAGAACCACACCCTCTAACCTAAACAGCTTTTGTGCCATGGTTCAAGGGCAAAAGACACACAAACATCAACAAACAATTATCTTCTTACTCTAATTTCTATGGCGACAGTGTAAATAAACACTGAAGGAGATATGCGAGGCGATCTCTCTTGTGTTGGTCCTCGGACGCGACCGTGTGAAATTATATCGTGTCCCCATTTTAAGCAGATTGTTCACATTATTTTCGAGGGAGGGCGTTTCATTAGGGCCATTGAAAAAAATTACCATACCCTTGAAGATTGTGACGAAATTAGTAAAGGAGATAGAGTTTAGAACAAAAACGTTCCAATCAATATGCAAATGAGAAGAGAGAAAAGGAGGCTTTTGATTCCTCTCGCATGATTTTCTCTGGACTAATGCTTTAATGATGGTTTTCAGGACGATATATTTCTCCTAATCTAACGCGAACGCTAAAATAGTACACTCATCACATATATTACACACCAATGGACATAGAGAAACACTATCGATCCAGAACAACGTCCTATGATGCTTAAAAATGTATCTTACCACACATTTATATGAATAGAACAGGCAGTCATGACGGGCACTTTCGCCGCGCGACGTCGTAGTTTTGGCCACTGTGGAATTCTTTCGTCCGCCGCAGCAAGGAATCCAGGGTCGGCTGCTGTCTCCTAGAAATTCCACGAACGAACGTGTGTGCTTGGATTCTCCTCCACGGTCACTCTTCTACGCACGTTGAGAGCGGTTGTACTTCGATGACGGAGAATTTTCACATCCGACGACTCTGCCGTAAGCCTTGTGCTTGCTGTTGAAATTCTCGACCTTAAGAAATATTTTTTTTCTTTTCTACGACTGGCAATTGATCTCATGAGGTAGACGTGCTTTAATGCAAACATATATCCCAAGAGTTATCGGGAGAGTTGTTCGTGCTGTGGCCATCCTCGCCTGGGCGAGTCCAACGAGAGTCCTTTAGGAATTTGGTGAATTATGGCCACTGCTAAAATTGCTTTAGTCGAAGTGACCGTTCCTCTCGCCGACTTTATTGGAATATAGAAGTGGATTTTCGCGGCATTTTGCACCGCCGTGGATTCTAGTGCTTCCGTGGAAGAGAAAAGGTAAGCGGGCGCCCACTTTGTCCCGCATTAATAGAATCCAAGCACCCTTGCTTAAGCTACTCCGTAAAGTAATTCAGAATGTCTGGGGGGAAATTGCCTTCAAAGGTCACTCACTTCTCGAGGGGCGTCTGCCTAATGCGTCGCATAACAACGGTTGCTCACTGAATGCGAGAAGGGCGTCCCTCCGGCTCTCTTTGCTGATCCCTGCGGCAGAGACGACTCTTCGAGGGGCGAGGGGGCGTCCCAACCCCACTCCTCCACCCCCTCTCCTTCACTCCCAGAAACGGGGTCAGTTTCCGCCGAGTGCTTGGGAGCTTGAATGAAAAGATTACGTATGGATATTCATATTCATCGGTAGTCAATTGAAGTGTACATGCATTGAGTTGACGATTATTTGGTAATTATGAATATCGAATTTTGGCGCCACGAATAGACTTTGATGGAGGTAGGTGTGATAGAGGTGATGCATGTGAACGTAGTAGATCTAGTTATGAGAATAAATTTTGGGAAAATCATTTCACCACGCGGATTTTAATTTGAGATTCCAATTTGAATCTGTGAGGCAGATAAAATTAAATCACTAAGCATTTATGCGTTTTTTGGCTACAAAGAACACATTTCTTTGGCCATAAAGTATTTTGAAAAAAGTATGAAGTATTGATTGAGAATCAATAGAGAACAGGTTTCAATGGCCAATATTAATTTTATTAATATTGGCCATTGAAACCTATTCTTTATTGATTTACCTCATGGCCAAACTAGAGGTCCATTGTAACATTGATTGAGGAGTTAAATAAAGAGTTAGGCATATTTATAATGAGCGAAGAATACTAAAATCCCTTTCAAATGGAAAAAATGGATAAATTCTTAATGTATATTTAGGGCGAACTTGTGGTAGGTTCTTTCTCCAATTAATAAAGACGTACGTTTTCATCTATCTTTCTTTGTCGGATTTAAGTTTAGAGACTAGAGATTAGTCGAATGGCGTGCCTAAATAAATACTTTTGAGCTTTGAGGGACTACGTAAATATAAAAAAAACGTTCTAAGAGCACTGTACGTAAATTCTGGAACGCACTCGGATGGTTATCCCCTCTCCCTCCCTCCCTCCCAGATCCCTTGAATGCGGGAGTGGCGTTCAGTTGTTTTGGACCCGTCATGCGCGAATTGTTTACCGTGAGCACGGGGCTCTCCTGAAACACGAAGAGGTGCACCGTGTATGGCTGGAAGCTAATTACTGAGTACTCGATTGCCTGTGTATTTCCTTAATGAATATATCCATTGAAAACCCAAGAAACATTTCAAACCCATCGCTTTAATATGAGACCGAGACTTGAATAGTGTACGAGTAATGCGAGCACTACATTATAATTACGACAAAGTGCACACGATCATAATTCTATCCTTGTTCCTGACTTAAAACTACTTTCTCCTTTTCCCGGGACCAGACCCGGTTTCATATGGTTGCTTTTGAAAGGTTTTCGGTTGTATAAGAGTCTTTTCACATGATCCTGCATTTCTTGGTGTACACACCATAGTGATTTGTCCACACGATTTCCTCGAGGATACTCTCTAATGAACTTCGTGTGAAGAAGGACACCCATGAATCACTCCAGCGGAGAAAAATACGCTGCATCGAAAGAGGAACGACTGACAACTGCCAGCACGCGTTTCCATGGCATTAAGTTAGTCACTGCTCTTCATCAAGACTCACTCCATAATTTTTTTTTCCGAAGTACAAAATGATATACTTCAATCAATAGTCAGCATTTACTTTTTTACATATTTTCACTGCACCATGTAATCAGATATGAAATTAAAAAAAATCATCATCAGGAATTTTCAAAGATGGAGAACGAGAATATCCATTGAAATTTTCATGAAGCGCTATGGGCTATTTTAATATTTTTATGCGTTTAATTTCGAAAGATAGTCTCATATTCATAGAAGTCAGTGGATTATATAATAAATGCATAATCAAACCCTGTTTTAATGCCCCTAAAGTATCAGTTAAAAATTTTAATCACTTATTCAGGTAGTAAATAAACCCTCTTTTGTGCGGTTCTTTTTCCAAAAGAGTCTAAAAAATAGGGTGGATGAAGGAACTCAGACCGTAAAGTTTACTCTAAGGCAATTATCGTTTATTTAGAGTAGGTTTGAGAAAAACATGTTCTTTGGCCATCACTGCCTCTATCCCCGTAGCACTCACTATTAGTACATAGGTGATTTAATGCAATTTCTCTGTTTCGCAGATATAAAAAGGCGGGTAAAGTATCCCAGGGTCTTTTCATGCGGTGAACCACGTGAAGGGCGAATAAATAAAAATGTTGGGCAAAGATATGACTTATTTCTATGAACAAATGTTTTGTTTTTTCGTCAATTTTAAAAATTGAGTCTTTGCCGTTTCTTCCGTCAATTTCTGCCTCTGTTTTATCTGGCGAAAAAGTGAGTGTGATAGGCATCAATGAGAAACTATTTCGAACCGTAAATTCTCTCAATTTTCTAACCGGTTTGCCTTCAAAACGTCCCCACCCTCATACCACCGCGCAGGCATCGATTATGGGTCTACAGTGATTATGTCGCATCGGTATTAGTAACTTCAATCATCCAAAAGATAAACATATATCTCTTTCGATAGAACGCGTACCGTGAATTTTCTAAAAACATTAGTCGCACAATATAACAATACATGCTCTTTATTTAGGAAATTATTTCTTATATGGACTGAAAAAACATTTTCTTCCTCTGGAAGGTATTCATTACGAGGAATTTTTTTACACCTCAGAAGTCGAATTTGTTATAAAATCATAGGAATATGAAATATTTCCACTTTAAGAGGAAAAGGGACTTTAAAACAGTGAAGATGCGACCTCACGAGAGACTTTCTCTTCAATAGGACGCTGCCCGGCATTGCCGGAAATTGCTCATGCTTTAATTCGTGTCTCCTCTTTGTGTCAACTTTCCGAAGACATATTTAAGTCCTATTGGGTCTAATAGTTTTATATAAATACTCATAGTTTGGTTTTGTCAATTGTATTGTGATTCAACGTGTATGCTGTTGCATGCCCACCAAATGCCAAAATCATAGTTAAGTTAAATTCTCGCTGAGTTTAGAGGCCGCGCAGGGTCCGCGAAGATGAAGACTACCTAATTGACAGTTGTAATCAATTTCGGAAGGAGATTGGGTACGTATTACTTTATCTGAGGAAATTTATTGTTTTCTATGAAAATCCTCCGCCCTCCCACTCCTCGCCATAAAAGTTATGCTTTAAATGCTAATTCGGAGGCATTTATCATCTCAGAATTTTCAAAATTCATCATTGAAAAATATGAATGGTCTTCGTTAATTAAGAGAATGTTCCATATTCTTCATTTGAACCCAATTTCTGAATTACGTCTTTGAAATACGGTTTCAGGGCCACTAATAGGCATGCTTATTGCAATGCCCTCGCGCTGGCAGTGAGGTTGGTGAATGAGGGATTAGGGTGGGGGGTCTGTTCACCCCATCCGTAGCTTTGACCGCTGACCCGTCGAGCCTCTAAGATCGTGATGGGATCCTTTAGAGTGCGTTCCACTGGGGAAGGCGACGGTGAGAATGGGAGCATGAAGGGAACTTGTTATCTTTGTACAGAAACTTGGTAATCGTTATCCTGGCTTCCATCTTTACAGGGTGGAGGTAGGTAAATGGTGGCCGATATACGTGAAGGTTTTTAGAAAATAGCTTTTAAAAGTGTTAAAAAATTACGAAGAAACAGTCGAACTTGAAATTTGCCTTAGATGAGGAGCGATTGTATTGTTATTCGTGATTGGGCTGCGTGTTGTTCGTATCCTTAATCAGTAGTGCTTGCCCTGAGGAATGGCGCCCTCTGCACACCTCCCGTCGTGATACCCGTCGACCCATGGTGTTGGTTGGATGCACAGTCACTGCGAGTGGCAGAGTCTCGCCGGGAGCACCCACGTCCATCGTGTCCGACCCAGGGGGGGGGGGCGTGGCTTCCAGATTCGCGCCGAGGTGTGCCTCGCGCACCAACTCACACAGTCGCGCGCACAGTGCGCCTAGAGGGCACAAAGGCACACGGGGCGGCGCACACTGCCGGTGGGGGGCGAGTGGGGCGGGGGGCTGCTGCCCCTCTCTCCCGCGCGGTCAGCCGCCCTCGCCCTGCTGGGCCACGAGTGGTGCTCGACCTCCGCCGGCCCCCTCCTGACGGGCGCCTCCCCCCCTTCTCTTCCCTCCTCGTCGCGCCCCCCACGCGCCGCGAAAACGCTGTCCAGGGAGGTGGACAGGCGCGGGGGGCCGGAGGCCCCACGGTCGCCCTCCCCCGGAGGGGCCGTCTCCGCACCCTCCTCCCCCTCGTCCCGGCTGGGCCGCCTTCCCTCGAGGAGGAGGGCAGTGGTGGACGAGGAGAGGCGCCTCTCAGGGCCCCGCGGCGTCTCCGCCATCTCCTTCCCCTCCTCCTGTGTGACAGACGGGAGACAGGAAGACAATGAGGAGACCGATAGCGGATGGGGTGGGG
>LYUA01001609.1:5607-17381 GCA_002093875.1 Calopteryx splendens
GGAGGTGGTGGCGATGACCCGAGGTCTTGCGTGAAGCGGAAATTCGAACAGGATTCCCGTTCGCCCGTCTGGCAAGGATCACGAAAGACCAGCATCAATATTTACAATGGTTAACGCTACTAACGCAATAAGTATCGACGATTGGGTTACTATGGTAAAGAATCTGTTTCAGTAGCGTTCAGTTATACGTTGACTTAATTACCAGGCCGCTGCTTTACTTTTATCGCAGGAAAATCGGACGAAATATGCCGAACAAACTGAAATGGCTGTAAAATCTCCAGTAAAAACGAAATTTTATTTTTTATTATTACTCTAGCGTGCAATAAAGAGATTATTAGCAATTTTCAACTGTAGTCATACGTTTTACTCCAAGCCCACCTGTGAATTAGTTAAATGCTGATGCATTAAACTATATTCTTCTATATAGGTATCTACATATATCCAATCAAGTGAATTAAATCACTTTCACTCACAGTTTTTAGGACCGAGATTCCATTAACATCACATCTTGCACATTGGTATCAAATGATCACATTTCATAATGGAAATTCCTATAGGTTAGCCCTATGCATATCTTACTAAAAATCTATTCCCTTTGCGGATGGGAAGAGGAATTATTTTTTCGGCCGGATTGATAACGGAATTGAATATGCTATTATGCATAGATACTGAGGTATTTTAATTTCTTAAATGATTAATCTGTTTCGCCATTTTTATAAACTACAACGGCATTCGAATAGTCGAATGGTTAAAATGTATGTTTTATACTAAATATCAAAACTAAAGATTATAAAAAAAGATCAAATATATTTTCGTGAATGCTATGAGGATACTAATAGCCTTCACGAAAGCATAGGGGCTAGAGGGTATGTCCATGGAAAAATAACGGTGCTGTAAATTCATAAAATTACTCTTCCCACCAATATCGTATTTCTGGGCTATTTCAGTTCGCGTTACACTTCATCGACCTGTGAGCCATCTATTATGTCACTTTCCAAGGTAAAGTGGGATTTGTGAGTTCATTCAAGTCGGCCGAAAGGCCTAAAAAGGACGATTTATTCTTACTGTTTTATCGTTTGGCAGAGAGTTTCGAGCATAATTATTTTTTTCAGAAGAATATTTCTTCTGTTCAGACTTCCTAAGCGACCACACTATATAGGATCATCCGCCGATTCTCTCCATACATTCATAACCGTTATGGTCAGGAATAAAACTCGATATTTTTAGTGTATATTCATATCAAATACTTTTCCCATGTCTTATCCCCAATCACTTTCGTAATAGCGTTACCTTTGCGCATGACTACGTACTACGTTCGGCTCCATAAGTTCTCTCTATTATCTTTTAGCAAATCATGTGATGTAAAGAAACTGTGATAGTAAAGTTTAATAGTTAAAAAAACTACACACAAATTATTGAAAGATATGCAAATCATTCACAATTTTAAAATAATTCGCCTGAACCGGAACTCGAACTCGGATCCCTTGATTTTCGATTTTTGAAATTCACAGTGTAAGAGGACGCCTAAGTAGCTTAATTGGTTTAAGCACTCGGGCGGATCCGGGTTCGAGTCCCATTTCAGGCGAATGATTTTTGCATTTCGCACATACCTAGGTGCATGCACAGCGTTGGGTGACTCCGTTAAAGTCACTGTCGCGGATTTCTCGCAGTTCTTTCAAGTATTTAAAGACATGTCTCTTGAATGGTATTCTTAGGAAACTTAACTTATAATAGGTCACTCCATCTAAATAATAAGTTCATTTTTTTCCTCAAGTTTTAGTTTATTATTTTCAAAGCTCCTGACTATCCTCTCTTTGACTGAGCTACTTTATCTGAAATAAACTGGTTAATTCAAAATAAAATATAAAATTAGCTATGATGGGGGACTAGATGGTGATAACGGGTAGTGCACCCAACCGGAAACTGGAAGGTTTAGAGCTCATATCCTGACCAAGTAGAATGGTGATTTCATTGCTTATAGCAGTTAAAATGTCTGCAACCATCAATAATTTCGAAAATTTAGCCTCAGCCTTAGAGTCATCATTCCCCTACACACTTCCCAGTGTGCTTCCTGGGCATTTCAGGGTATTAAGTCACTTTCCTGTCTAAGCCTACTTCAAAGCCAATTCCCGCCAACCCTAGATGAGGGAAATGAGACACTCAGCGATTTCCCCGATTTTAGTCAAAGTTAGTCTCCTCTTGGAGAAGATTTTCTGTTTTAATAATGACTTAAATTTGATGACTCGATCGGATCTTAAAAGAACTCGTTCTCAAATCCTCGCTCTCCATCCATCCAACCATCCCGCGAACGCTGTTTCCACCCCTCTTTCTCAGAAAATCTTTTTCGATGTCTTTCGAGGAAATTATAATAGTAATGATGAGTTCTGCTAGGAACTTGCAACTGTAAAATTAATTGGGATGGATCATCACCAGCCACCTTTTCTCGAACCGCGTTATTTTGTTATGTATGTTTCTAAGTCAGTTATTAAAAAGAAAGTATAGCATAAGTAATAGGTATGAGTTATTTAAGCCGGTTTATGACGACACATTGGAAGATACATAAATTATCACAACTTTGACTGTTCGTGATATTTCAATAGCCCACTGACTGTCGAAAATGTCATAGACAAGGACGCAGTGCAAGAAAATATTCGCGGGTTAAGTGAAACTCCATGGATCTGAGATCCGACCCACTGAGAAAGAGGGCCAGAGAAGCCTTCGAAACTTAGGACCGGAAGGGACTGGCGACAATTACAAATGGAGTTGAAAAGAAGAAATGAAATTTGAGGACAAATGTAGCAATTTAATTGAAAGTGGACCTAGATGGATTTGGGTACACCTTCTGAGACAATCAATTTGTTCTGAACATAACAGAGTGCTAAGGTCCCTCGGGGGAATTCCCCCCCCCCCGTCATGTGGTCAGACTGCCCATTTATTAATAAACAACACGTTGTAACTCTACTTTTATTTAGACGGCTTATGTCTCTTTGAGGTGCAGCATCATCAGGTGACTGTTAGGATTTCTATTTTGGTAAAGTTAATACAATCAGTTGGGAGCGAGAATGTGGAAGCAAACTATCAAATGCGTAAACCAAATTGAGAGGAAAGTGAGGGAAAGGATCACTATTCACTCTGCAATAGTGAACGGTGCTAAGTGCATTTCTTTGGATAATTAATTACAAATAAAGTAAAACTATTTTGAAATCGTTTTTCATAAAAATAACTACTAACTCATTTTGTAGGTTTGAAAAATAAGCAAGCGTTAAAGACTTAAATTGTCATGATGCTTCAATCATTTCAGAGAGTTACTTGCTCTCGTAAATGATTTCTATATAAATGCGCAGTAAATTGTTTGAGGATATTTTAGATGTCCATGAAAAGTATAGGAAACCCTCATGATGCTAATAGTCAAATACAAGATGTAACGAAACGTGTCTCGACAATAATCGTTAGTGACATAAAAATCAAGTCATCTGCCATGGTAGAGTTTCCCCTCACGTTCAATTCTTAATTCTTTACGATCCAAAAGAGTAGTTTGCATTAAGAATCTCATTCCTGGGAAACCTAAAACTCATTCCATACCACCTAAATCCCCAAATCCAGTTATAAACATTATCCTGCATTAACGCAACCCGCATATACAGGTAAGGGAAAACTTGATTGAATTGATTTTAAAGTTGATAACACACAAGAGAGGATGGCAAAGGTATTAGAAGCACGGTAAAGCTGTGTGAATGATGATGCCGTCACAGCTAATATCTACGTTAACTATTAATTTGGTTCCCAGCACTTAAACCAATGATCTTGACCAAATATTTCCACAAGCACAAGCCCTTTCAAGAAAATACTTAGGAATATGAGAGGTAAATTTCTCCGATACCACTCATTAAATTCTCCTTTAATTAAACCTTAATACGTGATACCCATGTCTAGGTGAGACCCTAAACAACCCGCAGCGATTTCTGTCATAAAACTGACCCATTCGTGACAGCTCTTAATAAGAAGTGGGGGTTAAGGTTACGAGTCGTTGACTAATAGTTTAGGGGATGGATTATATATTACGCGTTGGCCTCTTGACGTCCTAATAACCCATTTTCACCCGCAAGCCGCCAAGGGAACATTCCAGAATGTCCTCCTTCCTTCCTTCCCCTTCCCCTTTCCTCCCCTTCCACAAGGGCCATGCGGGTACTTCAAGGAGTCAGCCAACCAACTGGAATCTATCTATGCGCCCATTGGGTGACAATTATCTTTCCTCAACGGCAGTGCTTTCTGCCCGTGGCAGCTGCCGCTATATGGAAACCGGCGTTCCTTAAATGGGACTTGTGGCTATTTTCCGTCTATACTCGTGCATTACTGGACTAACCAGTCAGGTATACCTTCTTGACGGCGATATAGTTTTTTGCATTAAAATGATCTCGGAGCTGAAATCAGCAAGTGTTGAAATCGTGACACTTAAAATGGAACATATAAGTATTGCAAGATAGATATATTGGTCCAATTCAATTCTGAGGGACCTGGATTCGACTGTCCACGGTCAAAATGACAAAGGTGATGGCACTTCATATCTTCCTGATTATTAAATTAAACTGCCAATAAAATACCTTGGATCACAGAAAAGTTCTGAGATACGTTTATGGATGGAGAAAATTATATAAAAACACATGCGTTCCGCCAGGTCAGACATTATGCTGCCGACCTTTCCCTGGTTGACAATTCCCATTGACCACATGGCCTTGAGGAGATTCTTACGAATAATTCTCTGGGAACTCCCCAAATCCCCTAAAACCTTGAACAACTTGTTTATGATGAAAAATACCATTTCATATCATATCATATACCATATCTTCAACTTTTTTATGATCACAATTTCAGAGATTCAATGTGGGAAAGCAGTACATTTAAAGCAATATGCCGTAATTAAATGTTACCAAAGATTACCCCGGGGTACTACACCCAGAGAAAAGGACCGAATTAGTTTTCAAAGTTTTGAATGATTATCGAAGGCACTTTAAGAGTGCGAAGCAGGCCGTCTTCTCGCCTTCGCCAAACTCACTTCAGTGGTCTGCGGTAATGCTTCTCTCCTCTATCGCACTATGGCAAGAGCAATTCTTACATGAGTGGATTTCAACCTCTCGATACTGACGATACGACATCATTCTTACAGAGAGCGAAATGAAACAGGTTTTGAGTTCGCATGTCTGAAAACTCAGAGAGGCAGTGAGCCACGTGCGAGAAGTAATTAAATTCCCGGATCGTAATACGAGATTAAGTTGGATGGAAAATGAAACGTGTCACGCCATACCAGCAAAGGAAATAATTACGGACGGGTATTCAAATGTGGAAGTTAGTATTTGTGAATGAGATCAAACAAGCACGCTACTCAGTGATCGCAATTTTTTGCCTCTTATCTTGTGTGGTCCAACGAATATCTGCTCGATTATTGGACGTTGTATAGTGTTTTGAGCTATTTTCAACGCCATATTTTGTATTAACCTGGAAAATAAATTTCGAATAAAATTATTTATTTTCTCATTGTCTGTGAAGAATATTTCATTCCCTCATCACAAAAAGGGACACCCATTGAATTTACTGTTCAAAGTTCATTGGAGGAGTGAGAGCTTCAATGGAAGGAGAATTAGGTATTATAAGGAAGCGTTTATATTGGGATGCATGTTCCCACTTTGGAAACTATTTTTCAAAGAGTATTCATATTAATTGGCAAAGAAGTTATTGACTATCACGACACCTGGTCACACTCTTCTGCCATAAGTATCCTTGTCTATGCACCGGACGTCACTGACGCGTAGATTATCAAAAGCTCACACCGTTTATTACGCGTGCTCGTCGATTCCTATCAAGGCATTGGCCTTATCTCTGCAGCAAGCCGGTATGCTAACGCGTATTCGTGAATGTTTAACGGAAGTAAACATTGACGATGTAGCCGCAGACTGATAGAGAGAGGTGAGCCCCCGTTTTAATCCCGTGGAAACTATGGTAACGATCTCAGATGCACCTGGCCGTTCATATTTCAGGGAGGTGTTGGGAACTCTCATCCCGTTGGGAAAATAGGGAAGTGCATGCCGGAGTAAACGAGCGCGAGCCAATGACCGCGCGTATCTGCACCTTCTGCACCTTCCTGCACGGAAGCGTGCATTCTCCCGTGTTAAGCGTCGCCTTTGGATTTAACGCCAAAACAACGAGATATAAAACATCAATCGCGTTGATCTCAGGGTAATAATGTTTTAAAGAAAATGCGAATGCATAAGAACTTAATCCGGAAAATCAAAAGTTTTGATTTCTAGAGAAAATATTTCTTTAAGTGAATTAAATCATTTTTTATTATAATTCCAACTGTAGCCTAAACATAACTAGTAGATTACACAAATATGCTGTAGCGTTAGCATACGTCACAAACAACACTACGTTTCCTCGTTGCCAAGGAGATATTCAGATCAATTTTTAAGCGCAATGTACAGTTGCTGGTTTAGTAATACACTGACATTAGATTCGGTCCCATTGATCGTGACCCACTCTCACCCGGAAACGTTTTCTTTATTAATAAAATTTCTACAATTAACCCTACCCGACACTAGAGCCTCCAAAAATTACTCTTACTCAACACTCGAGGCTCCAGCACGCGGAAAGCACGTGGAAACCCAATACCTGGTATGTGCCCGTGTGGATATATATGGAAACAACATGCAGAAGGCAAATGAACAGACTTACAAGTTCAGGGATCTCAATAAATAAATAGGATGGATCGCAGTAGGATCTTCAAGGGTCAACGAAGGAGCAGGAGAACGAGATCACAGATTACTACTCTTGCGATTCAACTGAAAAGAGACAAGGCGATGCTATTTTATTGAGGATCGTAAAATAAATAATTCATTTAATTTAAACTAAATACATTTGAGGACAGAAACGAAATACATTTGAGGACAGAAACGAAATACATTTTTCTGAGATCCGTATGTTTCTGGATTTCTCCTATGTCGAGCTACACATTTCGGTCTACAGTTTTGTCGGCGTTGCAGTCGGCGTCTTTAAGTCAGAACTGATCTGAAGACGCCGACTGCAACGCCAGCGAAACTATCGACCCAGAAATATGGACCAACGCGGAAGAAATCTAGAAATACACATAGCTTCAATAACATCACACAGCGAAAGCCTTCACATGGAAAGCTATAACCCTTCCGATTAAAATTCATAACTTCAGGGCTTCCGATCTTCAATAAACGGATACCCACGATCTGAATACCCGAATGCTTAATGACATCCGTGGGAATGAAAGTTGCGCTCGTTGCGGATAATCCAGAAGTCTGAGAATTACAAAAAATTCGGGAGTGTAAAATTTTGAAAATGTGCAACATGTATCCACAAGAGATGATTCACGTGGAAAATTGAAAAGCCGAAATTATGCGGAAACTCAGAAACCTAACCTGGGATCACGATTCCGATAATTAAGAGGAATTAATTAAAAAAATTAAGGGGAATTAATTAATTTATTTTAAAGAATTTAATGAATTACTAGCAAGGCGGAAATTATTTTTAAAGCTGTTCCTTCTCCCTAATTACAAAATGGGCCTAGACACCTCTTCAGCGGCGAGACTCCGTTATAAATTAATCGTCACTCCTAATAATGGAACCTCCATTTACTCATAGATAAGTCAGGATTATTTTATCGGAATACGACTTCTCAATTTTTATTTACGGAAGGTATTTCTTTTTCATAAAGGTTTTCCAAAAAAACCGAGAGGATTAATCTATGCTCCCCTTCGTAGTTATTTGGACACACAAAATCATTTCGAATGAAAATTACACCATTGATCACGATTGCGCATTCGTTTGGGAAAACCAAACCACGTTTATCTATGGGGAAAACTTCACGGGAAAAATTTAGCGCTTTGAAAATGTGAATATGATTGTAAATCATATTCACATTTCACATAGCGTATTTCAACCTTCTTCTAATTCTGAGCGGCAGGAAATGCACTCGTCCTCGCCTGCAAAGCTGCAAACAAACATACTCCACAGAGGAGATTCATTATATTTTGAGAGATGAACGCGGAAGATTCGAGTGCGCCAAGCGACCGTAAATACTGCATTTTCAGCACGTGCACCGTGAACTGGGGCAGCCTGTCATGGGACTAACTTCCTGGAGGCTACAAGCTACCAGCCCACAAGCCCAAGCGATGAAAACAAAGTAAACACTAGGTCCTTTCTTCCGACGCAGTCACTGGGAGATGTGTTTTATGTTTCTGGGGCAGGAGAGGGAAGGGAGGCATCTCTCACTGCAAGACGCATTGCCACCGCCTCCTCCACTCCTCCACGCTCTTCGGAATAGGGGCTCATGAAAAAAAAGAGGGGTGATCCGAAAGATCCCGATTGGAGCATCATTTGACTCAATTGTTCGGCAATCAAAATAAGAAGGGCCCGCCTGTCCGCCCCTCTCCGTCTTGTTTCTCTTGACCCGGACGTTTAGTTTGACGGGAAGAAGAAGACAGGACCCCAGTCAACGCCGCAACAGTTCGTCCGACCGGTCCCATCTAATGTTTCGGATCTTAAACGTCCGATAAATGTTGACTGCGTAAGAGACAGACTAGGGGTAAGGGGATCTTGGGGAGGAGGAGGTCAAGAGAGTGCGAGGCCCGTACTCCCCGTCCTCAGAAGGGTGGTAGTGCAGCTCGATGAACAAGCTTCCTTACCCGGCCTTCTTTCTAGAATGCCTCCAAGTTCTGGGAGCGATAAGTCATTGGCCTCCCAGCGGTCGGAGGGCGCGAGGAAGGAAGGCGTGGTAGCTACGGAGACTTGCGTCTCAAGAACGTGTGACCAGGGTGACTGAGAGGCAGGCATGCAGTCGCGTGGTTGGTCGCCGTGGTAGGGGTGGAGTGAGGGAGGTTCGGCGGTGGACTCTCCGACAGATTAATGATGGAAGAGGCTGCAAGGGCGTTGGCGTCAAGAAAGACGGATCGCTTGCCTCGCGCGGGGAAGTGTCAAAACTCTTAAATGATACGAATTAAAGGTTGACTCCTGTTTTCGATGACGACTGAGACAACATTTCGAGTGCGCCACGAATTTAATGCGGCGACATCTGAATTCAGTGGCGCTTGTGTGAACGCATTCCATTAAAATCCCACTTTAGTGTGTCATGTATTCATTAGTGAGAGCGGATTAGAAGTCACGCACCGTTTCCGTGAATATTTTGTATCTGTAAATAAATCAGCCGTCGGCGCGCTTATCTAATATTTCACGCGACATCCTATGAAAAACAGCTAAAGCTAAGAGATATCAATTTTAAGAGGAATTCCTCACAAATACGGGGGTTTCCCGTGTATATTGGCTATCTCGATTGACTTTGAAGACTGTATAAAGCCCCAACTAGAGGTATGAAATGAAAAGTGCACTGTTCACAGTTTAGCACATTCGAGTTACTTCGCGAAGATTTTTCAGCAGAAAATATGGAGAATGAAGAATATCAGTACTTTAATGACTCAACGAAATTATGTGTAGCATTGTACCGTCAGTCATCAAAAAATCAACACAGATTAACCATTGGTTTAAAGCAGGTAGTGGAGGTGAAATGTGTCATAAATCTACGAATTTTTTTGGACAGCATGCGAGGAATTTCGGAAATGTGGAGCAAAAATCCAAAATTTTAAAAACTGGATTATTAATGGTAATAACGAGCATTAACTAGGCTCCCAGCAGTTTGGGTTGGTTTCTTATGGACACACGACACTCACATCTCAACAACCCCAACTACAACACTTCTTCGTTCGTTTTACATTACGTCCATTTTCCATCCTTCTCCACACCCTCAATGCCAATCATCTTGGCTCAAAGACCAAGTTTCAAGCCATTTAAACTACTGTGCATTGTAAAGTAATTGCATAATAAGGCAACTATAGTAATAGGAACTTCATATCCATGGTTATGAGTGCATTGATCTAAGTTTCTTTATTCACTACCATGTGATCGCGTAGATGCAGCTGTGAGACAAACGTTTCTGGCTCCCCAGATGATTCAAATGACTCCGGAGTCATTCTGTAACGGCGGCCTTGACTTTGAGGAGGGCAGGGGCAAGGGAGGGTCCATCGCCCCTCCCCGCCTTCGTTTCCCACAGCCGCATCGGGATGGGGGGGGCATCTGACGATTATCAATTCAAAGGTCGATGAAAATATTCGGACCACGGTGCCGCGGTCCACGCTGTAGAATACTCACTCTTACGCTCTGACCTCGACGTGGGACGCTACGGGATCTTGCTTCGAGGCCTTCTGTAATTTTACATTAAATTTGCTCATCTCAAAATAACAAACGAAACTATCAAACTATGGGGATTTCTATTCCCCTGATTGGATCAATTGTAGTTTTAAAACTAGTGGTAAAGACAAAGCGAGTGAGTGAGTCCTTCACACACACAGTCCTTCGAGTGAGTCCTGCACACTTTTACGTCGAGCTCCTGACATGAACTAGTTACTTCACCAACCGGGGGCAATAGCATGTATGCCCTACTCGCAGCTCGTCCCACATGCATAGAGTAGTACTTTATTGTAAGATATTGAAGTGCATGTAAAGATGTAAGTAGCATTTTCTTCCATTGCTTGAATATTACATCCTATCTGTTTGTCACTATCATTCGAATGACGTATAATTTGACACTGAATGTCTGGTATGGCAAAACCCCCTACCACAGAAACTAGTGGTAACTTGCAGGTTACCATAGGTATCGCGCAAACAACGCAATAGATATACGTACCGTTTAAATTTTGCAGGCTAACGATCTAATGTCATTATAGGTACGCTATATATTATTTATATTTGTACGGTTCCTGAAAAATGTTTGCTACACACCGTCGTGACATCTAATGCGCTTCCAAGCAGCTATGTTTACTCCACGTCATTTCCTTCTTCAATGCTTCAGATTTCCTATCCCTATTACGCCAATGTTTCTCCTAAGCCTATTAACTCCCACTCCCTTTTCCCGCTTGCTCAACATGCTATTTTAATCACAACATTCTTCATCCCCATTGGCTATTAAATATCCTCGGGTACTTTGTATGTCTTCGAATTTCACCCGACGGCTTCTAGTCCTCTTCTACCATCTTTTAAACTTCACCGTTTGCCTTCTCTTTTCTCAGCTTATTTTCTCCACTCATCAGCATAATCAAACCTCAAGAGCCTTTGATGCACACTCATCCGCGTTCCTCGAAAACAAACTTTCCGAACCACGCTCCGTGTTAAAGACCTCATTGAACTAATATTTGAGTCTTTTCTTAAGAGCATTTGTTTTCTTTATAAATTCTTGTTTCGCTCAAGCATTGCAATTACTATGCCCATCTTCGTCGTAATGGCGACCTAAATAAGTGAATTGTATATATGTTCTAATTTATATCCTTTAACTTTGATGTTTACCAAATGTTTCCTCGGGAGTACCGCTGAAGGAACAGAATTGCAATATTTTTTGTTACTGACGTTTTACATCATGAAAGATTTTATTGATAATACATGCTTCAACATTGGTCTTCTTCAATATTTCGTTATTCTATCATCAAAATATAACGGAGGCAATCACAATTTCTAATTCTGAATTTCACAAATCAAATAACTTCTTCATTTTTAACGTTATAAAATAGTTTTCTAGTATGTATCACTAGTTAGATGGAATACCGTATATGTATTAAATTTTCTCAAATGCGAGAGGTTACCTAAGTGTCTGATATAATTAAATAAATAAGTCATCGTGTATGCGAAAAATTCACAGTGTAAAAATCATT
>LYUA01001609.1:31031-44496 GCA_002093875.1 Calopteryx splendens
AGAAAAAGAGCTTCAAAATATTTTTTTATGTATCTTAAAATAATGAAAACCTTTTTTTATTTATTATAGGTAATCTACCATTTAAGTTAGTTTTCTGATGGACACACTCCTAAAGAAACCCTATTATCATTTCTGAATACTTCCTCTGCCTCCCTTCATTCCACCCAACAGGCCTAATCTTTTCCTCCCTCTCCCTCGCCTACCCAACATTTTACTCTCTTCAACAATGTTTGTCAATTTACATTAAATTTCTACATGCTCAGTTTCTCCAATATAGCAACTAATACTGAAGTACAGCTACCACTTTCATACAGTACTGAAAACCCGTTGTAAGGTTATATATTCCTACGATATCATCATAGAGCAACCGATTGCCGGCAAAATAATTCCTCTTCTGTATGCATTACTTAAAACACCTCCTTAAACTAAAAATGCTTTTTGAAAGTATCCCGGAAAAGGTACACACGGGGTGTCGCTTGAAACGTAAGCCAGCTCTGAGGTGGTGATATCTTATCCTTTTCCTGGATAAAAACAGTCTTCATCAACAGCCGAACTCGAAATCAAAAAGCATTTGAAATTCAAGTTCAGATTAAAATTTTACTGGCTACTTTAGTATTTCTCATTGAAAACTCATATTATTCGTGTGTACAAATGTAGATTAAAATTATGAATTCAATAATATTTGTACGAAAAATTGAATTCTTGCGAACAAACTGGAGACAACTTGAATCGAAGTCTAACAAAGCAATGCTTGCAGAAGGCGAATGACTTGATTGTGATAGCGATCTACATTTAACCACATAGTTTTTAGATACTGCCGTATGGGCTTGTGCAGTTTTGACCTCAAGTTGTTTTCAAATAAATTACTGCCGTACAATTGGCATTGGAACCGTATTCATTTGTAAATCGATAACTTGGTCACTTATTGTTCAAGACGTCTTAAACATATTTTTATTGCTTATCTTACATACTTATAGTGTGTATTTATGTTGTTTTATTAATAATATTTCCAGTGAGAACTTAGGCTGAGGAGGGCTGTCACGATTTCATGATTGTCGAAGTGGAAGTGTAATTTACAGCAGTACGGCAGTAGCATAGCTTCCCTGCCTTCTTAGTTCAGCGCCTACTTACGCTACGATCGCTTTAGATCGCATTGTTCGCATCGCATTCGATCGCATCGCATCGTTAAGATCGCATGTATCAGACCACACCACAGACTCGTACCACAGGGTGTGGTGGAGTACCACCACTGAAGTAGGTGTGTGCGCGATTCTCTGCAATTTTGTGTACCTAATGATGCCTGCATGTAAAATATCCTTACTCTGTGAACAGCAGTTAAATCTTTACGGTGGTCTCTAACGAACTAAGTAGGAAGTGGATATTGTACTCATATAGCCCGGATGAGTGATCCCTTTTTCATGCTAATAGTTTCACTATTCAATAGTTGTACTTTGAAGAGAAACTATACAACCAGCTCGCAGAAAATTTATCTTAAGCCCAACCTCCCATACGACGGTTTCTGAAAATTATTCGGCTATGTACGCGTATTTTACATGAACACGTAATTCGCTCTCCAACAAAATAAGTTAAAAACGGAAAAGGGATATCGTATTTAGACTTCTACTCTAGTTTTTCCCGTTTTACTCGACGGAAATCCAATTTTTCAAACAAATAGGAATGAGGAATTTTTGCCATTTTATTAGCCCTAGATTACTTCCTTCAGTTCCTCTTTCCCGCTTACCCAACATTTCCCCTCAAGCATCCCGCCATCATCTTTCCCTCCGCTCTTTTGTTCCGACTTCTTCGGATTTCGCGTCGCGGTATCCCCTTTTCTCCCACCATAGAATAGAATAATGAACAACAGAGCTCGAATCTCTGTCGGCACTGCGCTTCGGTTGGTATTGATATGCTTGGTATTCTTTAGCTACACCGGCAGTGAAGAGGAATCACCACCCGACCCGAGGTTCAGGGCACGTGTCGTGGAAACCTCTATGCAAGGGAATTGTGAAGACATGCAATTGGGGATACCAACGCTCATTAATACATATTAACAATTCAACGGTAAACTTATACCGATGGAAAGTTCGGTCGTGTCCCTATGGTCGCCCGTAATTGCCCTGGGACGAAATGGGGTACCACTCCAGTTTATAGCACTCTGCAACTTTTCCAACCAATTCTAAAGAAGGAATCGATTTATTATGCATTTCCGAGTCTCGTTTTTGCATGAAAGTGCATATTAGGTCTGGAAACACTCTCTGCGACGAACCATAGGATGGCTTATAGGATGATGGTATAGGCTCATCTCCGTGTTCAGTTCTCCATCGCGCTTCTGATTTCATATCACCCTGCGATTTTACACTGCGTTTAGCCTTCTGGACTGAGAATACAATGGAGCGAGAGAGTTTGAACTGGGATTTCGGAGATCCCTCCATGACTCGTTGTTTTTCATCATCATGTGTTGCCTCTATTTCTCCAGCAATCCTGCTGGCGTCTACAGGTCAAAAGTTAATCTATGCTCACTTCTGACGTGAAGGATTCACTTTCGTACAATTGCTGTTATCCCATCACGCTAATTCATTTACTCATGTTGAAATCTTTCAACGCCACCTCTTCGTGATTCTATGATTGTTGTTATTGACATTTTGTGATGAAGATTGTTTGCACGGGAGAATTGACGCTTTGAGGGTTTCAAATGTGCTCATCGAGTGTGCGAAGGAAGACGCCGGGCTGCTTTCGCGCGCACCCGAGGACGAACTCTAATGTTCCCAATTGAGGCCCAATCATTTCAACTCTACTCGCTCACTATCTCAGAAAACGTTTATCATTTATTTTTTAATTATTATCAGTCTATTATCTAAATGAGATATTGAAATGTATTAAAACATTGAATTAAACACATAGGCAACGTTTAACACTATTTACAGTGTTGCAATATCTGCCGGATGAATTAGTACATCATGAGCCATCGAATTGCATAATTTGATAATATTGTGGTTGCAAGCAAGTTCTTAAATTGTTACTCTTGTCCCGCATTGCTGATTTCGGAAACATAGGTGTTTGCTTTCTGAGAAATGAGTTTTTTTCAGTTTGAATTTCATTTGCATTACCTCAAAAATTATTTTCTTTCACAAAAAACTTCATTCATCATCTACCGTTGGATTATTATGGAATCATTTTGGAAAGGGGTGTGGTAGGTAGTGTCACAATCGAAAATTAATTATAAATGTAATTCTCAAACGTGGCATCTTGATGAAATTAATGTTCTCATTCAAAACTGAGAGGGCATTCCCATCTCCCATTTTCTATTCAGCTCATTGCAGCTGGACTAATCAGTTAATGTGATCACGTAATGTGGGCAGAAGTAATTAAATTAGCGATACCTTAAATAAGGTATTCGTTTTAATGAGTTCATTATTATTATAATTAATATTAGAATAATTGGACATGAACAACTCCTCATTTTACACATTTAAGTGGGACGGATAGTGGGATCACTAAACATTTCTGAGCCGACTTTCTGCGAAGTCGAGTTTTAATTAAATTTTAATTGAAGTGTTATTACATAAATTATTCAGAAGAAATCACCTCATCAGCATTTAGTTTACTTTAGATGCACACAAATGGACACGAATTTATTACTTACTAGCAGTCTTCTTTTTAAAGTGACAATTATATCATTTCCTTCCACAAATTAAGATATTTACGGGGTTTTTGTGGAAATGCATAAGTCATTCTCATTCTTCGGTTTTTCGATGCCTCGAAACAACTGCCTTGATGGGGCATATTAAGGATAATAGCCATTCTACGCTGAGCTATATGGAATCCTTTCCATTTATTCGTATTTTTCTATTTTGAATCGATATCAAAATTAAAATCTAATTATAACGATGTATTTCTTTGAATTGAAAAGGTACTAGCAGAATTTCGTGAATAAGTAATTTCCATCGACACAAAAACTAAGAGAAATACTTAAATTTTCTATCTCTGAGGCAGATTTCATTGACGAATTACGAAGACTGTGGGAGTGGAAAACATTTTGAGCAAGAGAAGTACGAAGATGAAAATAGGCATTCTAAACGGCAAGAAGGGTGGGAAAGTGTACGCAGAGCTTAAAAACACTGTATATAATGAAATCTGTTAAATGTTAATCAGGGCTTAGACCTGTAATAGCGAAGGAACCTCTGGGAGAACAAAGACGCTGCCTCTTAATTTCCAGGGCCCATAAAAAACCTCCTTATAGGATTGGATATCACCTGGCAAGTTTACATTGAATCTGTAGTCAACACCCAAAGTAATTGGTGGTTGGATTATGCAATACCTATTCTTCAAATACAAGTACTTATAAAATAAGACCAATGTTTGTGGTCTACAAAGAAACGAGAATTTGCATGCATTACTGATAGGAGCCTGAATGAAAGCAGAACATAACTTGCATGCCCAACAAAGATTTTTTTGTCTTCAGCTCTCTCCTACAGCCTTTATCCTTCTTAAATCTACACATCTACAGCCTCCACTCTTCCCTCCTAATTTACTGATCTAATATCAGGGATTGGTATCATCGTGCAACGCAATGTTGAATAAAAAAATTCTTCTCTAATCCTATTTCCTACATTTTTTCCCACAACACTCATGCCAAAGATTGTTTCTTCTTTGTATACGTTTATTTTGCTGATGCAATTCTTCTTTTAATATACTTCGTTGCTAAGCACATTTTCAACCAAAATGGTGGGCTGTATGCGCTCCTAATGTGAAATGTAATTATGTCTTTCTTTCAAGCTCATTATAATTTGATAAAAACATTTATATATGTTTGGCCTGAAATCCAATCCATGGTGTTTGGCAGGGGGTGCTTGCGTCAATGGAAAGATGTCTAGAACGAAAAATTGATTTCAAGAATGGGACTGATAGTTGGGAAATTTCAGTTATTACTATGACATTAAATTCACAGGGAAAGAATGTTCAGTAACAAATTGGTTCCGTCAATAATTACTAATTTTTCCCGCATTATTCAATCTGCATGTATATCCAAAGAGTCGACTGGTCTTCAAAAGTGAACCCACCCAGGTACTCTGGTTTAGCTAATAATATGTAATTGAAATATTCTCCTCTTCAATAATGATTTCTAACTCAAACGCAACAAATCGAGTAAAATAAAAGGCGTTGTAAATGCAAAAAGGTCCAATGTTACAAATACCTAAAAAAATGCAACTATCCATAGGATAAACCCACCAATTGTTTTTCACTTATATTTCAAAGCTATCACCGCTATCAAAGCTATCGCTATTTAATTTTCTTAATTTGTGCAAAAAGTTCGTTTCTTTCTTTCTGATTCATTCTTCCAGCGCCTTCAACGTAATTATACTTTTCCAGCTACTCCAAGCCCCATCACCCTCTCGACCTCATTCTCAAGTAAACTCCCTCCCCCTTAATCCCTATAAAAAGGTAAATTTCCACCATTTAAAGCTAAGATGATGAGGATGTGGGCAAGGTACATAAAAAATATCCATATGATACATTTTATGCACACCTATATTCACAAATGGATTGGCGGGCGGATGAATGAAAATCAGTATAACTTCAATCAAATCGTCCGGCCCTGAGGGTCTGTGGGGATAATAAAGGGACTGAGAAGGATATTTAGTTCGATATTGTGGCACGAATTTGCTTTCGTGCGCTTAAATCGCGATGCCGATGAGCTGCGATGCTTGCTATATCCAATTTACCTCGCACTGCAATATTCAAAATAGATCAGCGCCATTTCCTGTACTCACGGATCAACACGGTTCTTTCGTTCGTGGAACTGACTCTTCTATTTTAATTCCTTAAATTGAATTAGGTCAAACATATATAAACCAAAATCGTGAATCGATCAGAATTTATTCCAGTATACTCGATTTTACAAAGAGCTTAACTCTTCCTCGTGGAATTGACTCCCGTATGTATTTTCTTTTAAAAAATGGAATTAGGCCAAACATCGAGAACCTGTGTCAAATTTACTTATTTTAAGATCTGGGCTCACCAACCTTGCGCCAAGACTAAAGAGTGTCTCGTAATGTGTATATTTAACGCTCCCCCCTTTTGCTTCGTCTCCCCTCCCTCCCTCGCCCTACTCTCCCCCCCCTTCAATTCTCCCGCCTGACCCCTACCCCTCCCCCTCCTCCCCCATCCCCCCTTTCCCCCATCCCTCTCGTCTGACGAGTACGCCTTCCATTACGCATGCGAGTCTGATGCGTGCATTCATTCAGTCGGCATGACTCCGCATATAACATCCGGTGGAGAATAAATGGTTGGAAGGTTCATTTGTGGGGTGTTCTCGATTTTGTATGCTTAGCAGGATTCTTTGTCTGATAACGCAAGATTTTAAGTAACATCTGAAATTTATTTTGGCTATTCATTTTGGGCGTTGGAAACACTAGAACAAGGCATCATTTTCACAAAAGGTCATTTTCCAATTCCTATAAGGGAGAGTTAGTGAAAAGCGTGGTTCTTGAGGCGATTGCCGAAGATTAAATGGGCAGTGAGGAGCAAATAAATACACATTAGGGAGCGGAAGAGGAAAACACGAAAGTGAGAACTGCACGGCAAAGAAGAACACCCGATGGATTGGACACATGTGAGTGAGGCACGATTGATTAGTTGTAAAACGTGATAGAAGGGAAAATGGAAGGGAAGGCCTTTGCGAGGAGGAAGACCGAGGGTCAAGTGAAGAAGGACGTAGAACAGAATAGTTATCAGGGCGTAAGGGAATAATAACACTTTGAATTGGGGAGGAGTTGTAGTCAACCAATATTAGTATTGAAAAATATATGATAGTAAGAAAGATTAAAATAACTAACAATTACTTTGCATAAGTAATTAGAATTAGAATTAGGCGTTAGGGATACCTGACATCTCCGAAGAGGCCCTCCAGTTTCTATTTCTCTGTTAAATCAGGTTCATTACTACCCAACTGGAATTTCTTATCAGGTATTATTTTATTTTCCTTTCACTCCTTATATCCTTCTCTCCGTGTCTGACAAAAGTATTTTTAACATAATTTAACCCCCATTAAATTTATGCACACTCATAATCTAAGGTGATCGATCTTGAAACGCTGCATCAGGAAGATCAGTCCAAACGTTAAATATTATTTGATTATATCTGTAATACGAATACGCCGAAATTCCTATATTCCATCAAGGACATGAAATTTACATAATTACCAAGAACACCTTTTCGTGGGTGTTTGTGCGCTATCTCAGAAATACTTGAGAATTGATGAGTTTCACGGTTTCCGGCTTCACAGTGTGGACATTTTCCATGATGGGAGAAAAATAGATAAACTTTAGAAGATGATACAGTGTGGAAACCATGGTCGTATAACAAACAAATGTTATTAAGTGGAAATTAAAAATTTTATCTCTTTTTCTTCCAACTTGAGAACTGTTTTCGTTGGAAAAATGTTTTTCAAATATTTTTATAACATGAATGGCCGTAAAGTACTCTCTTGTTCTTTTCACCGCATGCAAGGTTTACTCCTACAATGATAGACAATTGTTCTGGAGAAAGAGGACTTCTTACACTGATTAGTCCTGCATCCTGGTCTCGCATACTAACTTTTCCAGTAAGTACCTAACCGTTACTATTCGTCCAATGTAAATTTGAACGCGTCCTTTCTCTGTACTTCCATTTCAAACTTTAAATATCCCTTTCCCGAGTTCGAAAATCTCGCTGCTTACGGGATAAGTTAGATCTAATAAGTAACAGAATCTCACTCTCCCTTTCTTTAAGCTGTTTCCCCACATTAGATTCGATTTGATATTAAACAACTGCTAAGCATTATACTTGGTCTGTTAGGCGTAAGTATATTCGGCCAACCCACCAACACCTCGACACGCACTTGACGGTCCGGTCTAGTGTGTGTGTGTTGGGGTATTACGAATGATCTTCCTATAAAAGCATCTCTAATCATTAATTTTGATTCAGATAGAGTGAACCACTCTTGATATCGAGAAGTAATATTGTTAAAATCACCAAATAAAGCCTTACACATATTTATTACTTCTTATCTTAAAACTAAATTTTAAATAATGCTAAACTAATATATGGCATACTGTGAATGAGAAATTGAATAAAAATAAATGTTGGTTGGAAAGTCGGAAAAATTGGCATCGTTTTGGTCCGAGAGTGTTCGCATGAATGATTTCCATTCGACTGCGGCGCGAGAGCGTTCGATTTCCTACCAAAGAATGCGATCCATGATTATTTTTAATCTATTCTCAAATTTAGAGTTTTAAACATTTGCGTATTTTTGCATGGCCTTTTGTGGACAAACTCCAACCGGAGGAACACATTGAAAATTGGCCCCGTGTAAAGCAATCAAAACAATAGATTTAATTAAAATTGAAGCGTTGGAGTGATTGTCTTTTTACCACATGTTTTAACTCACGTCATTTCGACAAGGCCATTAGCACAATTAAATTAAATAATTAGAATTCAATTTTCCTACCGCCCTTTTCATGGCGATTTATAATTTGTGAATAGGTTTATTTTATGCATAAATTCCGAATGGGGAATATGACCTACTTCGATTTTTGCGGCGTAAATGTGGCCAATTTGATAACAATTTTGTTTGCAAGGTGAAACGTTTTTATTTGCTGCCTAAGTTGGTTTTACCAGACAAAAAGTGTCCATCCTGACGTTGCTTTTTGCGCTGAAATGCCACTTTATCGCGTGGCATTTATTTGGCTTCCATTTCCCTCCGCATGGATGTGTCACGGTGGCGCAACATTTCTCATTCTCCCTCTCGTGTCATCTTTTCGTTCGTTCGACGCGCGGGCACGTGGTGCTAGCATCGATAACACCGACAGAAATACTAAAGTGAATGTGTACATTGTGACCCCTTTTGTGCTTGCTCTCGGAATTCTAGTGAAGCCATCCGATGACATTTATTGAGGGTTGAGTTCGCAGAAAGGTGAATTGGAACATTTTCCGTCGGAGGACCCGGAGGCTTATCCGGGAAGAAATGCACTGCTCGGGCAATTGAATCATTGCCATCTTGGGCTGAAGTTGCTTTTCTATCGTTTTGACGAAGGAAGATGGAATCGTGTGACTTAGTTAGCAATAGCAAAGAAAAATGAATAAAGAGTTTGCTTTTCATGACTTCCTCTTGACTTGTCTTGACTTTGGTTTCTAAAGTTATTTTCGAGAGCCTATCGTACCTGAGAATATGCCCGATGAGCCTATTCCTTTTGACCTCTTCGATGCTTTCAATGGGCATCATTTCCATTTGGAAACTCTCGTCGAAATTCTTTGTTGGTCACAATCCGTCCATTTCATCCTCATCACCTTCGATATTCTCCCGTAGCACCAAGCTTTCACTGGATACAATCTTCTTTTCACTGATGTTGCCATCATATCTCGCAGCTATAGTGAAACACACACCACGGTCAAACTACATTAAACCCGAGATGCAGAGCTTTCTAATTGCTAGGCTTACGTTTTGTGCTTCAAGAGTATTTTTTTCTCTCGTCGAAAGATACTTGCCCCGTTCTTTCCTGTAAAATATATTTTCTGGCAATTTTCACATCTGGTGATCATTGTTCTCAAGTAAAAAAACTCATCTTTTTCTAGCATTTGATAGCGCATTTTTACGCAATGTCTTCTATGTGCACCCCCCAATACATTCTGTAGAGAAACTTCACCGATGATTTTTTTATTACAGTATTTTCTACTGATAACACTATCATAATACACTTCATCCTCAAGAATGTAAAAACGGTCAGAATGGCCAAGGTAAAGAAGGAATGCTGTAAATATGTAGACCTGACGTTTAGTTTATTCATTGATACTAGGAAATATTTTACCCTAAAAAATGTTGCTTGCTAATACAAGACCATATATTCTTAAGTCACTCGAAATATTGAATTCCATTTAAAATAAATCATTGGAATAATAATAATTGTGTGTCATCAAAAAGAAATTAGTTATGCCTTAAATTCAGAGCGTTTTAGAACTTGGTCTTTGTGTGAGGATTGTAGTAGATTCACGGGTTTGGGTGAATGAGTATTTAGAAGGATAGAAAAAATAAGCTGGATGAAAAGGAAAATGAACGAAAAATAAGGTTGAGCGGAGGGAGGCTGAAGTTGAAGGGTAAATTAAGAAGAGTGGAAAGATGAAGTGGAATTAGGATATATTGCAATATTGATTGGGATGCGCGAGGCTGATATGGAAGGAGCATAAGAGGAAAAAAAGATTAAGAGCGTTCCACGATATGAAAGGTATTGGAGGTTACCAGGAATTGAAGTACACGATAGTGTGGAACAAAGGGTGTTTATAAATCAAAGAAGATTTTAAAATCTCATAAGGACATGTAATAAACTTACACTGACTGAAATAATAATGAATCCACCTTAACAACCCTCTCTCGCACCAACTGCCAATGATACAGATTTTATAGGTCCAGCGCGTGATGCTCACTCGTGCGCACTCACCCGTAGTAGGGCAATGGTTCGAGCACCAGGGCATGGTTTCCTAAGCCTGAGAGAGAAGTGAGCATGCACACTCCACTGGGACGTTTTTTAATGTACTCGATGAAGAGTTTTAATGCATGAAGTCTACGCGTACCGCAGCAGTGTGCTCCCGGGAATACCTACTATGCGGAATGAGAGAGAGAGGGGTGAAATGAGAATGAGAGAGAGGACGCGACGTGGAAGAAACGCACTCAAGGAGGAGAGCGCATTGCGTGGGTGACGCCAATGCGACCTCCCAAACGAGTGGTGGGACTACTAGGTGTCTTCCCAGAAAAGATAGGCAGGGATAGATCGGGGAAGCCCTCCCTCCGGAAGTGCGTTCGCATCGTGCCTCGAGGAGTGCCCTCGTGCTCCCGTGGTGAGGCCGGTCACGTAACCCCATCGCCTGGTGAACTTCCTGCCCTTTCTATGATTAACAAAGTATTTCCAATAGCTCCCTATCTCAATGGGGCCGGACTTCGTCGTGGGTAAACGGAGGATGAAATGGTTAATATTCTTGTCTAATATCACTTTTATATGAAAAAGAAAAATGGGCGTGGTAGTCCAGTGGGTAGAGCGCTGGGCTGCTGACCGGAGGGCCCGGGTTCGATTCCCGATGACGATTCTGGGCACCCTCGGCTTCACCATCCTGGGAAATCACAAGCGGTGGCACAGGGAAAGGCACACATCTCTCTCCATCTCTCTCCCTCTCTCTCCCTCTCTCTCTCTCGTTCCATCTCTCTCCCTCTCTCTCTCCCTCTCTCTCTCTCTCTCTCTCTCTCGGGAGAGGCGAGAGTGGCGTCGGTGGGGAATGTCGAGGAGCTCATATTGGTTCTTGATTATGGAACTTTTTCAAATTCAAAATTTAGCACATTTTTTCATCAGAATGTTACCAAAGAATGAATGAGCACAATTTCTAAACATTACCCACTTAATGCTCATTCACATCTATATGATCTCATCTATATAGATGAGATCATGGGCATGATCCAACATTTGAAAAATTAGGTATTATGTCTCGTGCAAAATAAAATTAACCACCACCTTTATAATTTCAGTTCCCTATTCCCCCTCTGCAATCCGTAACAACAACAAAGTAGAGCGGAATTGTCTGAATATTTGCTATATCTTGCTATCACATGGTTTCCTTTTTATGAAAAAATCATAAAGTAGATCCATGCTTACACGCTGTTATACCATTAAAACTATGATGCTCGAGCGCCTCCAACTACGATTTTCTAAGGTGGATCGCAAAGTACCATTATATTTTAAATGTATTAAATACTGGTATTCATGATATCTGCTTTTCTTCCCAAGAAAGAAAAATCTTGGGTGAAAAAATAACCAACAAATATCAAAATATTGGATAAGATTGTTGAATGAGGATAAATTACAAAAGTTTTCGTTATAAGAGAATATATTCTCAGCACATTCTGGAATTTTGAGGGCAACAACTACTGTATCAACAAGAGTAAGACGGGCAATTAAATGTTCATACGTAACAGCAAAGGGAAGGCAGAAATAGGTCAACGCACCAATGTGAATCGGTCATGAATGTTGAATACGGAATAATTCTATTAAGCAATGAGCGGCAGCGAAGAATTGTTAGGAATTTCAACTACATCACGATGGCATTGCATGCTCATGAGACCCATGGAGGAATTTACCGTCGCTTACATATTAGGCTCTGCGTCATGTCCTCGCGTGCGCACTCGTCATTAAGGAATGAAGTGGAACAGGGTACCAGCTCTTTTGAAGCCTTTCTCTTGTTCATCGGTAGCGCTATCTTGCGATTGCGTTCAAATCTAGAGTTTAATGTTGTTTCGTGCAATTTGTTTGGTTTGGGAAAGATGAATTTGAAAGTAGATAACCTTTGACGTACATTGGCGTGATGGCACAGGCATGAGCTCGTCACGGGCCGTGATTCGGTGTCAGAGCAGGGTGAAATTTTCTCAATGGCAATAAATGTAGATGAAAAATTGAATTAGAAAATGATGTTTTATTATTCACAGCTAGTAATATAATTTATGCCTCTGTAATTATTTGAACAGCAGTTTTAGGGAGTCAGGAAACTAATAAATATTTTTCAGCTAAAATAAAAACATTTGCATGGAATAGAATTTTATTGAGGGAATAAACTATTTCTTCCGCGTAGTAGATTATTAATTTCCTTCGGTTTTTATGTGTGTACTAATTTTTCATTGTTAATTTCCTCTTTCAGCAAAATAGCAAGTTTGACTTTAATTCAACAGTAACTAAAGTCAAATATAGTTATAAAAATTTTGTCGAGGATTTAGGCAAGTACAGGAGGTTGTAAAAGCTATAAGATGGGGAAGGATCTTTATTATTAATTATTGTGGAAAAATTTGACTATCAAACCCTTTCCTACCTTGCACTTGCATTGTGTTCCCTATCCGTAGTTTATTGACTTGTATTTGAGATGCAACTTTCTACTTGATGCAAAAAATTCGTGCAATGAGAAATATGAACTTCCACATAGTTGAGCCTAAAACCATCGAAATCTAGCAAGAAATATGAGTTCAGCAATAGCGTGTGATGTTGGAATTGGATTTTGTGAGTTAGCAAAAGGAAAGTACAGAAGTGCTTTTAAAAAACTATCCGTTTATGAAACCATTTTTCTTGTCCAACCAAGTCCGTGAATAGAAAAAAATAAGTGTGAATGAAGTTCTTGCAATGCTGAGGGTGATAATTGAGAAGTTCGATACTAGAACTAGAATACTAAGAGAAGTTCGATAAAAACCTGAAAATTTATTAGGTTCCAATTGAAGGAAAAAAAGTCAAAGGTTTTATAACCCGGGCATTATCATCGCATTAAAATTAAAACCGAATGCAACTTTCATGCATTCATGGGTCTTATGCGTATATATCGATTATATCGATATATACGCATAAGACCCAATGAATGCATGAATATATATATATATATATATATATATATATATATATATATATAT
>LYUA01001609.1:64420-77316 GCA_002093875.1 Calopteryx splendens
TACCACATTGCCCACCTTCGTCCAAAACACTGCCCAAATAGCTAAAATGTTCATTGCTGCTCAGGTCTCAGCATGGCAATGTCGATTGTAGAATATGCATCCCTGAAACTGCTAAAAAGGTAGAAGAGATCTAACTCTATGTATCTTTGGTTTTTGCATGCACCATGATTATCTATGCGGACATTTTTAATCTCGTTTTGAATATCACCACGGGTTACGAGAAGAAAGTTGTCGAGACAATGAGCTTCAATCCATCAGCTCGGCAGGATCAATTTTTTGTCGTGGAGTCAGTAAAAGGTTCGCGAGCGCTGCACCTTTTTAAAAAGTCTGGCTTCTTGCGTTTGAGATTCGAGGAGCAGTAATTATAATTTTGTAATAAACTATTAAGTACCATTTATTTTTTTATTCGAACAATATTTGGCAATAATTTCATTTATCATTTGAAGTTTTCTTATTTTTTTAATTGGCAGTTCTTACGATTCACAGATAGTTATTGCATATTTAAAATTAAATTTATTTTTTTCGCACATTTTCTATTTATTTAAAGGTGAGTACATATTATTTAAAGCATGGGGTGCAGAACGGGGAACGGTTTTACTCCGTTTTTCACAGCATTTACAAATATCTCTTAGCGAATCCCAATTTTTTATTATCACCCCCAAAATAACAATTTTGTGCCCTGTGTATTACCACAAGATTTGTTTTGACATGTTTGTTTGAAGACTGGAAAAGCAGGGTACCTAATTTTACGAAACAGACTTGTAATAATTGTTCATTCATGGTATGATTTTTTCATGTTTATCGCATCTGATTTCAGCTCATCTAACTCCTGCATTAACATTGTTCCGCCTCACTGAACAATGTCGTAATATATCTACTAAAATGTGATCTCACTTTTAGCGGTAAATTTGCATTGAGTAAGAAGGAATCTACACGTTTCTCCTTAAATAATGAACCCACCGCCTAGGAATTCGCGTCTCGAAAAATGTGAACGATCCGGCTCGGTTTAAGTATGTACGCTGAAAGGAGCGGACGAATCCGGAATCGAACAATAGGCGTCCACACCTTGTCGTGAATAGCTTTGCGGTTTAAAAGGAAAGAAGAATTGGGCGCGCCTAGCCGTTCGGAAACCTCACTCTGAATTAATGGGTGCGCGGGGCGCTACGCAAACGGAATGGAAATTGCACCACTTAATGCCACTTGGCTCCGTTCCATCCAAAGTTTTTTTTGGACAGGGAACAGTCGCGGTTTGGGTATAACGTCCGGCATCAGAACCTCACCCTCACCCTTTCGGCGTCGAATTTTAAGAGGGGTAACTTCGGTATGCAGCCTCGCATTGCCTTTCAAAGGGCTTACCTTCTTTGCAGACGTAATTGCGTTTTCATCGAGAGGGTATACGGGACATTTTATGCCCTATTAAAAACAGCTACATTAAATTCTATTACAGGAAAGTAGACAATGTCGCTTCGTCCATCTTGCGACGGAGGAGGCACATAGACTTAAAAACGGTATTACTTCCTTAAGTGAATTATTACAATTAAGGTACATGCATTTGCTTTGGTGAATAAAGATTTAAACCTTTGGTGAAGATCGGTATTTATTTAATGGCAGTCCAATGTTTAGGGCAGATGGTCTTTGACGGGCACCACTGCGGCACAGGTAACACTGCACTAACACCGTAACACCCTGCACTACAGCAAACCATTCTTGAGCACCGCACACATTCTGCCTCCCCCCATCCCGTACAACGAAGATGAGTAATCGCATTAATTAATTATTTCCTACTTTTTTTTACTTCATCGAGATATTTTTACAACTTCTGAATACCTATAATAGCTTTTACAAAAATTTAAATTGGATCTCTACGATCATGACAGACTAAATGATTTCCAATTTATTTTGAAATAAAAAGGAAAACCTTTTGGATATCTTATTATTTAAAAAGCAAAGAATCACCGATAAATACTTGTTAAAATTAAATTGAGCCATTTTCCTCCGTATTTTTAATGCACTACAATCATGAGCTCCAATGAGGATGCATGTATAAAAATCTTAATGATTGACCACAAGAATCCATTGAATATTTTAACAGATATTTTTTACTGAATCTGTGGAGAACATGTTCTTTCTTATTTCGGAACATATCATTTTTATTCCTTGAATTACCTGTGATATGTTTTTATCGTAAATTTCGTTCGCCTATTTGTATGATGCCCATGTGAGCCTTTTAGCATGGAATTTTATTTTAAACAAATTTTCCTGTTTCACTTCATCGTTGATCGGTGCACTTACTCTGGGATACTCATGGAATGTTATTTGAAATAGCTACGTCAGTGATCTAAAATACGGCAAATAAGAGAAATAGATGGGAAGGAGCGACAGAAAAGGGGATTGAGGATCAGAATGAAGAAGAAAGTGGGTGGTAGGTTAAGGGGTAGGCAAAACTCCCACCCTTTTCCCTTCCTGGCAATATTCGTAGCTCCAACTTTATTTCTATCCATGAGTGGTAGTTTAGGTCTTACAGATTACGACTGACGACCACTGATTAGGAAACCTATGGCGTTACCCGTAGCCAGCCCTTTTCTTAAAAATATTCGTTCCAGTATTTATGTCTCAGATGGATATTTACTTTGTTTTCCTCTGACTTGCTACATATTGTGTAGCACTAGAGCTATATTATTCCATTAAGAATTTTCAACAGGCAGACAATACCAACTTGCTGAGATTTCTTGATCGATTTGACTTGTGTATTTTCTCGCTAATGTTATAGTTTTTATTCTTGTCTGTATTCTCCAATATTTGATGAACCGGATGGAAACCATTCGTGTTGAGGTAGTTACCGCTGATCTATACTCTTGGATGAAAATGAAACAAACTCACGTTCTGGTTACTGACATCATCGTGGCCATACTGTCAAAGGAGCGCGTCATCGAATAGTATAAATAGATCGAACCAGATGCGCGCCGCTCAGCACTTATCTTCACCTTGATCGTAGAAAACCATCAGTGTTTAACTGTCGCTAAGCTTCTCTTTTGCCCATTGTTCTTGTATGTTTCATCGATAAAAATCTACTGCATTCCTAAGTCGAGCCGCAAATTTTTTTGACTCGAAAAATGACAATAAAATGTATTAATGAAAAATAATAGCTTTACTGCAGACCAATACCAATTATTATTAACAATTATAATTACTTAAGCAATTAATAAAAGCTTCCGGTCACGTTCAATGTTCGTCAAGGCCTTTTTAAGGTGTGTTATTCAGGATACGATAGCGATCGATGGATAGTAAGGTGCTATAATTCCAATTTAAAAATATATAACGGAGAGAAATAATAACACTTTGTAAAGTCAAGCCTGAAACCATCGATTTCATTAAAAATATATAGTTGATGGTATCAGCCGTTACTTGATGGAAACGATTCTGTTTTGTCTTTCAATAATATTAAAAAATATATCGTATACGATATATACATGATTAGATGATAAATATTTTAATTTTACATTCCGAAATAAATAATAGATTTGAATTAGGTTTATGAAATCATGAATTCCCAAAGAAATATGGTTCTAGTTTTTTTTCAATGAACTTAATTTGGCATCAGTTTAAAAAAGTTATTCACCGGAGAGATCCAGATTCAAAAGTTATTTTTTCACCTGATTTAAAAAATATTACATAAAATACAGATCAAAGCATAACATATTCATATAACTGATTTTGAAGTAAACGGGGGAAACCCCTGCTTTATAACGTAGTCTCTTCAGAGCATGTTTTCTGATTCACTTCGCCGCGTTCGCCCCGGGCGTGATGGTCTTACCAGGAATGGCAGGAAGTGCCCTCCATTCGCCCTAGGTGAGAGGGGAGCGCGTAGACAAAATTTCTTATGGACCGCCTTCAAGAACATGTTTAACATTTAGAATTATTTGAACATCAATACAGTTTGTAACAATTTCTAGCGAACAAATAACCTGAGCATCATAGCTGTAGTTCATATACATAAAATAACGTAGTGAAAACAACGGAGGTAATTGAAAATTTTTTCGTGTGTGTTGGTAAGCAAACAATAGAGAAAGAAAATAGGAATAGCTAGGGGAATTGATAATAGATTACAGTGCATCAAGTGGAGAAAATTTTAATAATTGTATAGACCAGTAGAATTGTATCTCAATAGAAATAAATAATCACGCATCAATTTTTTTCCAAGAAATGTCTTTTAGGAGGCACTTTATGAGTTATACTGTTTTTTTCAGTTTTAACTCAGGCTGTTGTAGGTACTTTCACTTCTTCTTACTAGGCGGGTGGAGCGGGATCGCAGGAGCTGATAGAAGGTGTTTTGGGAGTGGCAGATAGGAAGCCGCGTCAGGGGGGCAATAAGGCTGTAGGAGTCATACCAGGGTATGTGCCTAGCTAGAGACGGGACCTTCTTGCCCGGCACTCACGGTAGGGGGATCGCCAGGGGCTTTTGTGTGTCGGAGTTTATTTTATGTTTGGATTCTGGAAAGCGTTCTACATCGTATTCGGACCATCTCGAGGGAGAGTGGTTCCATATTTGTGCATTGGTACACATGATTTTTTCGGGCCAATGAGCTTCTCCCGGTGCGCTTCTTAGCCTTTTTACTTTCGATGTCCCACAGCGCCTGTGATTTTGATGCTGCTTTCGGGGTGATGACCACAAAGATGTATTCTAATAACGGGCGTATACCGATAGAGGGCTACGCGTGTCCGTTGAGATTCCCCTGCCAGCCGGGTGCATGCGGATACTCTTATTTTATTCTACAGTCATCCATGAAATTCTGCATATGCTCTCAGAACGAACATGCAAGATATAATTGCAAAACAAAGATAGGAAATGGCGCCGATTGAGACGAAAGATTGGGGAACACTGTGGCATCGGGAACGTGAGGGGAATGGGATGGCTCTTTTTCACCACGAGTGCCAGGGCGTGCCGTTGAGTGTGCCATTGACGGATCAATGAGGTGAGGAAAAGGGGGAAGGAACAAGTTTATCGCACTGGGGGATCTTCAAGTAACTCCTACATCGATTTCCTAAACCGGAATAGATCTTTTCATTGCATAAAAATCGCTTTTATTATTTTTAAATAATTAAGCACCAGCTTTGAGCCATAAAATATAAAAGTTACACCTGTTTCACTTGTTTATTATGAAATGGGTACTTTTCCTTCCAAATTTTTTTTCGCTTCAACTGCAAACTCAAAATTGTAGTGTACCTACTTTGACCGTAAGTTATGTTCATTAACCTCAAAACGATAGACTGATGCCCACCTGGAAGGTATTACGTTCAGACGTGAATGATATGCACTCAGCACGCAGTGAAACGATTTCATCTCTTGAACCCCACGCAACACCGTGGAACATGGAACCACTTAACCTTCAATTCGCGAAGTTCGTGACATATTTCGATTCGTCGCGTGGAGGTCAAATTGAACGATCAACTCAACGCGAATATTGAAACCTAATTTGCAAGTCATGGGAGCAAGAAATTATTTGAACTCAAAGAAATGTAATTAATTGAAGTGGATTGAAGTTCGAGGGTATGAGCGCGAAATTAGTCGATCGAGTATTTTCGTGAGCATAGACTTTCCACGTCAGTTGATCAACAAGTGCAAGATTAATATGAAAAGTACATAGGTACTGCGGAGTGTATCATCAATTTCCAAATAATAATTTTAAATCCTGCCCCGAAAATACGCTAGTGTATATTTTCATAAATTAATTCTAACATGTACTACCAGCTACTCAAGTTTTTGTCCTAACCCTTTCGTGAAAATGTTTCATTTGCATAACACAATGTCAAGAAAATTCATGCACCTAAAATATAAATTCAAAATGTTTTAGGTAGGGCAGGACAAATAATGCAAAACCCTAGTTTTCAACGACCTCGTAACCAAACATTCCCCTCATGCATCCCGCGCAATCGTTTGCCTTCGTTCCCTAAGTTCATGTCGAAAATATCAATCTGTTGACGCTCAATGACTTTATCAATAGGTATAAATCTTTAACTATTTATCTCAATAACAACATTTTATTATGTTTATGTAGTAGACACTCGTAATCTGTCAATGCTGCTCGTCCCGGTCGCCATGCCTTGATCGCAGATTTTTTAAACTCTAAAACGGTAATTATCTATATATATTATTTTAAACTGTCAAAACACATACGGAACTCATATAAATGGAACTCATTGTGTAACTGAACATAAATGAACTCATATAAATGGAACTCATATAAATGAAATATGGAACTTCTTTTAAAGAAATACTAAGGCCTTTGCTTCCTATCGCCTTCGCCGTAATACTTAATGTAATATAATGGTCTTGTGCTTGAGTGAACGAGGGAGACGATACATTTTAAACAAAAGAACTCTCCGTTATCCACTGCAGCCAAAGAGAGTCAAAACACAAAACGCATTGTAGAAGGCACAAAGCTGATCACGGTTTAAATATGAAATTGGTGATAGATCACTTCTCAACTGAAACTTATTTTGGAAAAAATTTCAACGCATTCATGTGCAATATATTTACTGATATAAGAAGCATTTTTTCTCTCACTGAATCACACGCATTTCAATATTCTCTGAGAGATAGTCTCTAGAAATTTTTTACTCTTTATCTCTGATTTAAAAGATTACACAAGAATACACATTCTCTCACTACATGAAGTCACATATATGATGCTATCAAACCATCTGCATAGTCCACGATCCATGAGGTACGCTCATGAATATTCAGCGTACCCTCAAGGTGGAAAGGGGGAAGATAAGCTACAACATAAAAGTTAATTTTTTCCCCTCAAACTATCGGCTACCAAAAAAGGATAACCTGATAGAAATAGTTTTAATTTACTATGAGTCGGCTCATGTGGTAGAGCTCACTATCGTAATTTTGTATATTATTAATAATGAAATCGAATACATTAGTTTAATATATAGCTACAGTGAAACTTACGAATTGGAACTGAGGCACTACTATTCTATTTAATGTTGATTCTAACGATTAAATTTTAATTCACGATTGACTCCTTTGCGCATTCCTCCGATTCACTTGTCGTTTCTTCCCTCTATTCAATGCGTGGAATCTAAAAGTCCGCGGTCACATTTCCCGCGTGGTCGGTTGTCGAAGGGTGCGTATCGAGTATCGAGCCGCGGAGCTTTCCAGCTGCATTTGCAGCACAGAGACCCTGTAAATATAACCCTTTCTTGGACGGGAGTTCCCCTTTTCAACGTCATCAATCACGTCATGACATGAAATCTTTAGCTTGTTCTAAAAAAGTTCGTCTCTTTCAAAAAATTAAAAGCAATGATACATAAGAGAAATGTAACCTAATGTAATCGTATCTCGCAAAAACGAAATTTTATTGTGTATTGAGGAAATCATGAAGTCTTCATTACATTTCCCAGAAATTAAAACCTGCCACCGTCAACAAAATCCGCGACATGAATCAAAGTTTTTTCATTTAAGCCAAACAACACGAATGTGTTCGGCTCTGAACGCATTCATGGATTCAGAGCCGAATCACATATATGATATCCAAGTCAATCCGAATGCACGAATGAATGCACGAATGAATCCGAAAGCACGAATGCATTCGGCTCGGCTTGGATCGCCTTAGTCCAGGAGTAGTCGCTGGAATGTTAAATAAAATCGCTCTTGCTATCTTTTCAAAGTCTGAAATTAATCACTAAAAAAATTGGTCTAGAATTGTCCATAAATGCGGACATATGTACATTGGTTTCATCCCAACTGGACTGCCTTCGCCTTCAGAGGGCCTTGGTTACCTTGGAAACCATCCAAAAGATTACGTCCAGCGAATGATTACCACCGTCTGAATCATCAACGGGGTACACAGGCCTCGCGTCACTTCCATTGCGCTATTAATTAGCACGCCGCGTCGCCTTCTAAACTCATTCCAGGCAGAAAGAGACGCGAGTCGTCGCGAGGCGCTAATTCTCCTCGACTGGAAGCACCCTCCGACCTCCCAGTTTCCCGTCGCGTCCAACGAGGGGAGCCACCTTCCAAAACCGTTAATTTTAAGCTCTGAAGAAACTGAAAATAACGGTATTGGCCAAAACATACACCGCTATGGGGACGAAAGAATAAATATTATTTATCCTTCTAATTAATTTTGTGCAAACTTCGATTCTATAAGAAATCAACTCTGCCACTTCTTCCGTTCTCAGACGCTTACTACATTTTCTCATTATTTTTTTCTTTACCTTACGTGAAAGTTACAAAGGAAGACAGAATTTCCAGAACGCTGTGAGAAAATACCTTTTCCTCGATGCATCTAAAAAAATTATCTTTAAGCTAAACACAGTTTTAAATAATCTCAAGAAACCTGACATTCTCCACCGTTTTTTGCTTAATTGCTGTCTCGTTTTATGGCACATGCCATCACAAACTACCAATACGAAAAAATATTGAATGCAAAATAACATTAGTAAACTTCGAATAATGAGAAAAGTGAAGAAAATTGGTCCAAGTGGTCACAAATTTCTGGATTCCGGAGGAAGAAACTTTCGACAGCTAAAAGAAATTATTTTTGCAGATCACTAACGAACATGAAAGGAAATGTATTCCAATAAGTATCTACTTCCAGAATCAATGAAAAACTTTCTAACATTTCCACAGATTATATTTCAATATGACCTTATGATGGATGATGTCGCCTTATGCGACGAAACCGGTAGTATTGAAATAAAATCTGTGGAAAGGTATAGGTGAAAGTATAAAATTATAGTTTTTTTCATTATTTCGTGATCATGGATTTCAACAAAGTTGTGCCTGAATCTATCGAATTCATCAAGCATACACTTATAATCCATCCCCCTTAGAATGCTGACATCAGAGCAAAATCAATCCGAATATTCTACCTGCACAATAGTAACCAGGATTGGTGTATGTCAGTGCCGTACAGAGCACCAGGACTGCAGGCGAGGAATAGCTTCCAGATTTAATCCAGTTGTTCCCTTCTATATGTTAATGGGGATTAATAACAATGGGGTCGCTAAATGTCGAGAATCGGGTAATTTTTTTAAGCTTAAAAACGAAATATGCCTTAAGTACTATCTGCATAGGGGGCCTCCTTACTATTTGCATGAGAAGTATACCTACAACTCGTCGAAATGAAGGCCTGTTCAAAACATTTGCTAAGTAAGAGAGAGTTTTAGAGTAAATTATTATTATTGACGATTGCGAATGCTATCACGTTCTTGGAGTCAGAACAGAAATAAGGTGGGGAGAAGATAAAGTGAAAAATTAAAATAGGAGGCCACATATTTAAGCATTCGGGACGAATTCCATGGCTGGAGAGTATTTATGCACAAAAATGACATGAGGTGTCTGAAGCATTGAGCTTTTTAAAAAAAACAAGTTTTTCCGAGGGATATCAGCGACCAGTACTGCTGAGTAAAACCGCTCCGAAAATATTTGTCAATTTGGCTCGACGATCATTTTTTGGCCAACAAATTACGGGAATAATTAAGGTTTATCATGAGCCACTAGAAATATGAAAGGTCGAGCAGGAATGCTGCGAACGAGTGCGCTAAGAGTATTTGAAAGCACAAACGCAATGAATGACTCAAACGCCCACTACCTACGCCGTCAGCACTGCGTATATGGGAAAAAACACGTACGCATTGCGACTCCGACATCCTCAGGAGAGTGGGCCGCAAGAGACTCACGAATTGACGTAAATGAGGAAGGGGAAATAACGAAAGGATTACGCCCCTCGCGCCAAAACTGATGCCTCCGGTCAGAAACATCACACAAAAAAATTCGTCTGGCTCCGATGAGAAATTAAGATCCAAAGTGTCTTTCTCGCTTTTACCAAGCTGTCCTTATATTGAGAAATTTCAGGCAGGCTGTCTACTAATGTGGCGAGAGAAAATTTTCAGGCTTTTACCAAGTTTTCCAGCTAACTGCCGAATGCCCATATCTTTAAGTCATCTAAGAACAAAAACATAGGCTAGGTGAATTTTTCAGTAGAAGGAGAGTGTTACTAAGAACTTCAACCAATAAACCATCCATCCATCCCGTAATATAAGGACTCAGAGCATCAAACAATTAATACGTGATTTGGGGTGGGAATCATGAGAGATTCGAAGAATCAACTGAAGCTAGATTGATCATTCCCTGATTGACGGGGTCATAAAATCTCTCCTTTAGAGGAATAATCGGCATATTTCGGTAAATCGGCGAATGAACTTTCAAAATTCTATACCGAATCAAATTTATTTAATTAATCTTTCAATCCGTTGATTGATTGACGGTACATATCCATTCTTTCTTACCCAGTATTTATTCTCTTTTACTTACTTCTTTCTAAGTCTTCTTCACCATTGAATTCCAAAAGAATTCAGTTTTTCCAGTCACGTGCTCAAATCATCTGGCTCTTCTTTACCCATAATCGGCACTTCAAATTACCAAGCAAATGTCCACGTTCAATCAGTTGGATATGCTCCTCCTTTAAGAAGCTCTTAAAAGATCTTTAGCTTTTTGAACAAATTCAAGCTACTAAAATTTCCAAAAACCAAAAACGTGGGAGGTAGAAGAAAATTATTGTCCTTCAATGTTGTACATATTTTCGAAACTGACAGCTTCCATCGAGTTTTTGTGACTACGGTTGTAGCAGAACTTTTTATATTATCTCAAATGCCTTTTCAGAAAAAATCTCCATTAATGAGAAGATTTTCAAGTAACCTAAGTACTTTATAAAATAATATCTCGAAATTTACGAGATAAGGAAATAGTTTTGAAATCCAGTCAGTTTAATGAACGTGTGTACGTCCATAATTTCTGATTTGCTAACGCATTTATAAATATTCAGCCTTATGTTTATGCAATGGGTTGGCCGAATAATACCGGCCACAGCATCTGTTCCAAGGGAAATGCCCTCATTCATTGACTAGGCCCTACTCCCCTAGACATTTTCGTTCACCACCACGCCCATAGTGGAAATGGTTCATTAATGGCAGGTGCGAACAAATGGCGACACACCAAGCATTTTATTCTGGTTCATGAAAGTGCCACAATAAAGTCCTTCCGACGATCTACCATACATTTACATGCCCCTCAGAGTTATATTACCTAATCACCCTATGCCCGTAACTCGTGCTCCCATGTATTGCCCCACATGGGAATCCGAAGAATAAATTATAGGTTAAATCTATTAAATAAATTAGAAACTTTTCTCTTTTCTGGTAATGTTAAAAATTATTAGTAGCTTCGTCGTTCGGCATAATGTTGATCCGTTATATTCCCATTGATTCGGCTCTGGGGTTTGGTAGAGATCACGAGAATAAGAGAGGAGAGAGATATATTGTCAAAAAAATCACTTTACAGCAATAACCCGAAGGTTACGTGCGGTAGGTGAGAAGGGTAGAACTCACCCCAATTACTAAGCCCAACGGCGTGTGAAATTCACACATCGGGGAAGGGGGGTCCAGTTCCTTTATCCTTACCACCTGTGCTTTCCCAGGATGGCGTGGTACCCGAAAAATGGTACACAGCTTAGTTGAAGCTGAGGGAGCCCGGAGGCGTAACCTGGAATGGAACCCGGGCCCTCCGGACAGTAGCCCAGCGCCCTAACCAGTGAACTACCACGCCCCTAAGGGATAAAAGGGATTGATTTAAAACGCTATTTTTCAAGCGAAAAAAATATTGGATCAGATTAATTACCAAAGTCCGCTCGAGAAACGATATTGTAAGCTAAAGCATCCAACAATAAGTTCATATCTCCATTTCATCTTATTTAATAGCAACACCTACTAGCAGCTCGTTTCGCATGCGTAGAGAAGTATTTTATGTTTAGATATTTTGTGTATATTAAGATGTAGGTAGAATGGCCTTCCATCAATTGAATTTATATCCTCTCCGTATGGCACTAAGATTCGATTAACGTATAATTTTGAACGCGCATGTCTGGTGTGGAAACACCCCATTCCAAACACGCTAGTTGTGGCTTGCTGAGTTTCATATAGACGTGGATGGATTTCTCCTTGGACCTTGGTTTCTGCAATAGATTTCTCTCTCCACCCCTAGCCTTCGGAAAACTTGAACAAGATTATTTTTCCAGAGATCTTAGGAGGGATTGGAGTTCTCTCGCAATTTGGACTTTCCTAATATAAAGTTTGTATTGCGCTATTTACGCATCAACTATTAATGCCAAAGTTGGAACTATAACCCGTGGTCATTGGGCTAAAGTTCGCGTTAGTCATTTAAAATAACCAGCTTAATTTATTGGCGAAACAATAATAATTACTCTTACGCAGACATTATCACCGGTTGTCTTTGGCACTGCCTACCTATTGCAGAAAGTGAACTGTCATTGACTACATAACTACATTGCTACATAACTACATTGCTACATAACTACATTGCTAAATAAAACGAAACTCTGGCTACTTTCCATAAAATTTAAACTGTTAAATTTGAAGCATAAAAGGTATAAGTGAATGTTTTTTTAAGTTATCCCAAGACTAAGGTATTATCGCATCGTAAACTCAACGAAAAATAATTACTTACTTTCAATACATATTTCATACTCAATGCGGTTATTCAAGTCCACGATCTTTGTGTTATTCGTTGAGTGATCTGCATAATGAGATTTTTAGGTCAGTCCGAAAGTTGTGTAAAATTATTCCTAGTTTCAATTATTATAGATGAGCAATTTTTGGTGGTAGTGTCTACTACCTAAATCATGGGAAAAATGATTCAGGAAATAATTTTGCATCGATTACAAATGGATTGATTAACAGGTAACCAATGAAAACTCCTTTCCTCTCTGCCTTATCTCTAGGCTAGGAAAAGATGCGGTTGGCACTCCTGCCTGCCTCGCTTTGCCCGGGCTGACAGACGCTGCTACCCTCGACCCCCCCCCCTC
>LYUA01001609.1:82724-92955 GCA_002093875.1 Calopteryx splendens
GTCCTCAATTCCGATGAGAATTTTACACACCTTAATCATCAAGTCACAGTTTATGTTCTTTCTGTGCGAAGGGTCCCAAATTCTCGAAGCGTACCAAATATGAGGTCTAACCAGCGCGAAATATCAACTCTCCTTAACGTTTTCATTGTCTATGAGCCATGCGCTCGATGAGCCCAAGTTTCTTCACTGCACCTCTGCAGATGGTACTGACGCGCGTGGCCCACGTTTGGTCTGATGTGGAGTGGATCCTTCCTGGGGATTTCCTTTGGTCCGCTCTAGTCTGGTCTGGTTTAGCTTCGTCCGTCCACCCCACCGAATGTGTATATTTAGGTGTGTGAGAGTGTGTGTGGATTTCTTTTCCCAAAAGTTCATATCTGCAAATTTTTCAAATTTAGTTTAAAACACTACTCCACCTAAATTGGTAAATGATACCGTTAAATACAATGAGAAATAACTTGGATTGCCCCCACCCCCCAAGGTATCGATTCTTCCAGGATTATCGCCCTGGATATATGTAGCTAGGGTACTTTGGATTCGTACCATAGTTACAGCTACCGGTACCTGTAACCGGTAATTTTCATAGGTAGCAGCAAATCCTTATTTTAATTTACAAGAAGCGTGCGTTTCATCTTTTCTATCCTAGGCATGGGCCAACGACGAGAAAATGTGCGTTTCTCTAGATTACCTGCGAAAGTATTTATGCATTGAGATTTTGGATCCGAGTAAATACGTCAAAGATCAGCACTCGCGTAGCATTGAAATTTCAAATTAGAACGGCCTAGGGCGTGGGGGGGCAGCTGAGCCAAACGAGGTGAGCACACGTCCCCTCCCACACCATCTTCACCCCCGACCCCCTCCCCACTTCCACCCCCCTACACTTCCCAAAGTTCACACTCCCAATTCCATATTCTGTTAGTGAATGTCCAACCTGTCAGTTGCCTGTTATTCTATCGGAGATTGAAAAACGGTATACTGTTGACTAGTGTTCACCATCCGGAAGTGCCTGCTCTATTACGTTTAACAGAAAATTAGTCCAGGAAGTCCTCCGTAATAACCCTCATAATATATCTGCGTCCTGGAGCCGTGATGTCCCGAAACAGCCTTCAGAAAGGCGGCACAGTGCACGAGATTAAAGCAACATTTAAACATTTAAGGTGCTTAACTTTTTTCAAAGATACCCAGAGTAACTTTTAACAAACCCGCCCGCTTGCTTATTGCATGTACATATTACGCACGGGGACGTTTGCTTCGTGACTTTGTACAAGAAGAACTGAAATAGGGAATCGATGTGCCAGGTATCTTGGACGCTTCCTTTGACAATCGTTTTTCAAGCTATAAAATAGGAGGCAAATTACAATTGAAGGCCAAGNNNNTAGGAGGCAAATTACAATTGAAGGCCAAGTGCCTATCTAATTCAAAAGGAAGAAAAAAAAAAGACGCTTGAAGTGGGATTTAAGACTAAATAGCTGTCAGAATGTTAGTGAGCTGACAAGAGGAATGGATTAATGTTATCTGAATTTAACCAATTTCAGGAGTAAATAAACAAATATTGTCAATGACTAACACACTACACTAAATAGTGCAGTAATTAATAAATAATTTTATATCAATCGTGCTCTCGTTACGGTAAGTAAATATTACTATTAGAATGCCAATTACTCGAGGAAAAAAAGTCCGACCATATACATTATATAAGCACTTATATATACGGCATGTGTATAGTACGGAAATTCGTAAGAACAACTTGTGCCTTGTAAAGCTCCCAAAAACTCACCGTGGAAGAGAACGCTTGGGGAGCTCGATTGGTTAAAGCACTCGGTCGGAAATCCAGGGATCAGGGTTCGAGTCTCGATTCAGGCGAATGATTTTTGCATTGTGGATTTTTCGCATAAGTATATGCAAAAGCGGGTCATCCGTTAAAAGTTACTCTTAGTATTTATATAGAGGTTAATATTATCATGTCTTATATCAGGCATACCAGTGGATGAAAATTATAGCTGTCACCTCAATATTTTCACCTGGACGAAAATCTCTACGTCTGCACTAGTTACATAGTTAGTGAACTCTTAGTCCGCCATGCAAATCCAGGGTTCCTATTCGTACGTTGGATTTAAGTTTCAGTGGCAGTTTCTAAATTTCCTTACTGTATGTACTTCCTGGTCATATTCTGCAATGACTTGATACAGTACCTATGCTTTCGGAAGAAACTATTATTTTTCCAAAAATTCTTGACCTCACACATTTGATTAAAATCCAATTGCCTAGTACCACATCAGTCTTGGCACTATCACAGCACTATCTTCATGACTACGAATATCCCTGCAAAAGGGCTTCAACTCCTATGTAAAGGAGTGTGTGTCCAAAATGTTTAATATACTTACAGAAAATCAAGGAATTTAAAATTGGCACACTTGTAGCTTATAAGCCATATCCGGCATAAAAATTGCGAAAACCCACGTGGGGTCCATTGTGACCCATTGTGAAAAGTGTAAAGAAAACGGGATCTCCGGTTTAGGAACGGAGGAAACTCAAAATGCCATAAAAATATAATTTACTGATTCTGGCTTCACTTCGAGGAAGTTTTGAATACCTACTCATTTTTAAATAAATATAAAACGTACTATTCCACAGATGTATAGAGACTTGCTTATTAAGTGGAAAAATGGTGTTTTCAGGAGATAATCTCGCGAAATTATCAATTTCTGGTCGAGTCTGGTTTTGCCAGTTAAGCTACACAGGCGTCCTCAAACAATGAGAACTTTTGAGACCTTCAGACGTAGATTATAGGGTATCTGTAGAAGTATATGCAACAGCGGTTTACGCCGCTTAAGTCACAGTTGGTTTCTTTGGAAAATATGGAGTAAAATAAATTAAACAAAAAGATTTTCATGGCTAAATTAGTGTAGACATTATCTTATTCAAAACTCTAATTGGACTAATAGTAATAGCTATCACTATTATCCCCACTTAATGGGGTGAAATTGGATCCAATTACTAATATTTTATTAATTAGTAGGTTTATGGTTTGGATATGGGTTTATTGGCCACACTTAAGTTAGACAATAAACTCGAGCATTTATTGTATGGATGCTAATGTTTCCTCAAAAACCGCTGAAACTTTTATTTCTTAGATTTTTAAGAATGAGGAATCCATTGAGCTAATTCTCATCGCTTCGGAGGAACTCATTACGGGGGTGAAATCAGGAAGCAAAAGTTTATTTTGAAAACAGGCCTAAGGGTCTTGGTTTAATTGGATAAATCCACCGTTTTCTGGTGCATGAGAACGAAGTTACGCGGTCCCGGATTTGGAATAACTCGTTGAAGGGGAGTATTTGCATTCTCTAAAAGAATCTGCACATTTTTTTGTTAGTAAATAAAGTCATAGTTGGGCTACTTATTAAATTTGACTGGTAAGGATGTAAGAACAAAAATTACATTCGATAAAGGAGTGTTTACACAGAAGAAAGAACTGATGAGAAAATCTGATGAGAGATCTGATGAACTGATGAGGAAAGGATCTAAAAAAGGACTAGTGAAGACGCAGATATGGAGTGTAGTTTTACATGGCTCGGAAACCTGGTCGGTGAGGCAAGATGTGAAGCGTAGGTTGGAGGTTTTTGAGGAGTGCGTGTAGAGAAAGAAAGATAAAGTGAAATGGAAGGAGAGGTAAACGAACTTAGAAGTTCTGGACATGGTAAGGGAGGAGAGATCGTGGTTGGGAGAAATCCGGAGGAGAGAAAGAAAAAGTGGATGCAGGGCGCGATGGGAATGTGAAGAGTGTGAGAGAGGGGAGAATGTTGGGTAATCGAGGGTGAGGGAGGACAAAAATTAGGCATGAAGTGTGGCTGAAAATATGTGGGGTTGGAGAAAGATTTGTGGAGTAGGCTGCTGAGATGTCAGTGTCGTATTAGACGTAAAGCACTGGTGTTCATCAAAAGCCAACCCTAATCGGTGGACTACCAGTAATAATAATAACAATAGTAAGAAAGTTAGTAAGTATAAAAATGCTACATAAAATAAAAAACATCACCTGAAGATCATTGTCGTAGTTTTTACTTCGTAGTAGAGGTAGAACTGTCTGGATGACCCTCGACAATCGAGAAGAGTGCATCGCTCGTCGGAGGGAATTTTAAAATGCTGCTGATCGCCTTTGGAAGGGCCAGGTTCCGATTTCGAGTATCTCGCCACCAACTGACGAACTCCGTCCACCTGACCCACTGGTATTCCTGCTTTCTTTATATCAATGCATTCACCCAAATTTCATCCCAAAATGTACCCCGCGTCCCTTCCCCCAAAACCTCTGATACGAGTAATGGATTGCAATAATACCATTGCTTTCAAAACTGGGCTTACGAATTATTAATCCTGGAGAGGTTACCGCCGTATTCCAGGATGGTGCAGATATTGCACGGGAATATCGTAATTGAGCTCTATTTCTAGATTGGTTTATTTTTCACTCCTTCCACCCTCATCTCGCACTCTCCCAGCTGCTCATCCAGTCAACCCGAAAATGATATATGCCGACGCAAGCATGCCGACTCTACCACTGGTTCGTAAATCGCCGCCTTCCGAGGAAATGTTTTTCATTTCCTGATTAATGGTCCCGATCCAAGGGGTTTTATCAACGAGGGATATCGCTTTAGCATCGCAGAGATGACGGGTTGGAGGATGAACTAGGAAGGATGCCACGGAGTTATTTCTAACCAAATATTAATGCAGAGGGTCCTGGAGTATTTTGAGGGACCAAAAAGGAAGCAGCATTCGAGTTAATCTTTATTCTAATCTAAACTAATCTAATCATTCGAGTGACTCCTAATTTTTTTGTGGAAACTAATTTGTGGAAATGTGGAATTAGCATGCAATTACTTAAGATTAAATCGGTTGAATAATGTTCGTTTTACATTTCTCGCAACTAATTTCATTCCATTGTATGATCGGTTTCCTTCCTTCAGCGAAATCTTCGCGACAAATCCGAGAGTACATGCATAAAATATAACTTTGTCTAGTAAAATCGATGATTATTTTTTAATAATTTAACATGGAGTTTTATAATGATGAGTCTGAAACCATTAAATGGAAATAGTAAATGTTTCAAACACGGGTATGCATGCCAAAAATTCTAGAAAAAATCTATATTAGTTATTTCTACATTATTAACTGAAAATGAAATTGTAAAAAAACTTACCTTGGTATACCCAACGTCGGATATTGATGATTGAGAAGAACGTATGTTTCTTTTGAATCAATCATTATTATTATTAATGCGTAGGTAATAGAACTTTCCAACCTTGTAGAGCCCAGAAACGCCTTTATGGAAAAAATATTTTTTCACGATTTCAGTAAAATGGATATGCATCAGTGTATTAGAAAACGATAGCGTCTTTTGCGGAAGACCTAAGGTGTTTACATCTCATTACTTACCACCACATGACTTTATATCATAGCTTACTTGTGAAACACAAGAAATCGTTACTAGAACTCACTTTGGGAGACACTGATTAAAGGCAATTTTAAAATCCTTAGAAAAAATCTGCTGCAGTCGACATTGTTCATTTGCGGGAATCAACAAACATTTTTTAGTTTAGTTTTATAGTTTTTGATAGAATTCTAAATTAACTTTTACCTACAACTTTTAATCAAAGTTCTACGAACACATCTCCTTTTATTGTAGTACTTGGTGTGGAACATCATCACCACGTAGCTCTTTTTAAATGCTTTTACAGAGCGTTTATTTTTTATTGGTCTCAGGTTAAGTTTTTCCGGAGGGTCCTATAATATTTATCCATAAATTTGTCTTTCTGGTCACCACGAAGCCTTTAGAAGTTTCTCAAAATTCACATGATTGCCAATTTTTAGTGTAGCAATCTCCAAAGATCTCAGGTTGAAAATTGGCTGTGTTTGCAATCCTTTATACTCTCGTGCTGTTACCCTTAAGGAAATGGGAGTTTTGATGAAAATCTGTATTACCACGGTAATTAACGTCTTGGTCATGCCAACTGGGACAGTCTCGCGGGAAACAAGGCCACCTGTTGAATCAAACTCGTTGGTCTGAGTCCCGTCTAGGGCATGAATGTTGTGCAAAGGCTTGTGGTTCGGCCCTCGGGAAACACACCCACGGTGGCTTATCGTGGCCCCAGGGTCATAAGGTCTCCAAGGGGTGTCAGTATTCAAATAGAAGACTGATTGCTAGTTTAGTTGATAAAGACTAAGTTGTGTTTCAGTGATTCCACGCATAATGCAGAAAGCCAGTAGCCTGCTCCCTCCGTCCTTGTGCCTCAAAGTTACTATGTATTCGGTAATTTTCCCACCATGCTGCATTTGGTATTGCTCGGATACCGATCCACACCGCTCGCATCGTCGTATCTATCGATGATGTACTTGTAATAAACCATAGGTCATCCACATCCACAATCATTGATTAAATTTCGTGGCTGGGTAATCTGAAATGGGAAATGATAGTCGATCTAATTATTATTCTGATAAAAAAGCCTTCAAATGAACAAGCGATATTTCAGAATGATTTGCCTCACATACTCTTGTATTCCCAATTAATTATGCAAGCACTTTGATTGAAATGCATTGAATGGTGATAGCGCTTACCGAAGGAAACAGCAAAATTTCCACTATTGTACTACTAAGGCGTCCCCTATCAGGCAGATGGGAGAAACTGAAAAGCAGGACTCCTGAGACCCTTCACATTAATAGTGTTACATCACGTGTGGTGTCCTCCACCGAACCGAATGGTAAAACAGTCAATTTGGCAAGATTATCTACACAACGTAATTTCATACTGAAATTGCCCATTTTCATTTCGTGTGACATTAACAGAAGTGTTATTTTATTATTTTTTTTCAATTTAAAGATAGTTAGAGTTGAGCTGTTTATCTGCCCTCCGTGTGCCCTTGGGATCCTGATCGGGAGCCACTCTTGGCTTGCCATCGAGTTCCCTAGGGGCCTCACCACCGGAGTTGACAATACGCCCACAGGCGGGACACGAAACCCGTAACATTTGGGAGACGAGGCGAGCGCGTTACTCGCCTGACTTCCGTCCATTTAATGTACAAAGACTTGGATTCGAGGTTTATTTAAACTCTAACCATTCCATAAAACGTTAAAATTACTGGGCAGAATCTTGATAAAGATATCATGCGTGCAATATCGAGGAGCACGGTGATATTGTACTATAAAAAACACAAATATGACATTTTTTTCTTCTTTATTTGATGCAACAAAGAATTGAAGCATGCGAAGACATCGTCCTCTACTTTAATGCTCTCCACATTTTTGGGTTTCAGTGATTTCCCTAGCTAGCTTTCTCAGTAATCTTTTTAGATTTTCCAGTGCGATGAGGTTTGTTTTCAGCACTCATTTCCCGTTGTCGTCCATCGTGGAATTAAAATTTAATTATCATCCTTTAATAAATAAAATCTTCCAGATGCACGCTGTGATTAAGTCTCTTCCTCCGGATCCTCTATTCGGAATGTGACTTTGTTTGCGGGAGGGAATCTTCAGCCGCTCCAAAAAGCTCCGTGGTCTTGCCGAGAGGGGGCGTGGATGAGGGATCTCATTCCCCCCCTTCCCCCCCCTTCCCGCCCCCCCTCCATCCCCCACCTCCATTCCCTCCTCCCCCACCCTTTCTTCTCGCCTTCCCTTCCGCTCATAAGGGTCCGAAATAGAACATGACTTCTTCCTTCGCCCCTTGTCGCTCCCACCCCCTCTCNTCCACCCCCCCTCCTCATCCTCCGCACAACCCACAACCCCCCCCCTCCTCATCATCGTCATCTCGAAGTTTAGACCTGCCCTAGGGCGGCATGGCGGTTTTTTTTGTGCCGACCAGATTTTCCTTCTTGCCGAGACTGCAATGCCGCGTACAGGCTAGCGTAGGTATTTCCATCACACATAACACTATTACTCCAGCAAGGCAATAAGCTGCTCTTCCAAAGAGATATAAAATTACGTGCTGGTAAATGCGTCCGAATAAAGACCGGATTGATCTATTCAACATTTAGGCAAAAAGGGCGAAGGCAGCTCTTGTTGTTATAACCTCTTGTGAGAGAACCCAGAGTGTCACACACAATATTTACTACGTCATTGGAAATAAGAAAATATCAAAATATATGGAAGATACGTGATTTAGAATGGGAAATACTAGACAATCGAAGACCCATAAAAGTTAGATTTAACTTATTAAATAGGTATCAATATTTATTGACAAATGATGGGAATCAAGAATAAATGAGGTTAAGTATATCAATGACAGAATCTTCACTACGGAACTAAAACATCACAGACGGGTCATAAAAACATGGTCGTGGCTAGTGTTTATGCTCCAGAAGAAAGGAAAAAGGAAGAAACAGAAGACTTCTATAAACATCGTCAAACAATCATTGACAAATTTAATTTAAGGTATGAAGTTTTAATAATCGGAAACATGAATGCTAGAGTAGAGAGTGTAAGTAAACCAAATGTGATAGGGACTTGTGAAGAAGATATAAAATAAATTATGAGAATTTGCATCTTTTAGTGAACTAAGTATCGCCAGTACCTTTAAAAGAAGAAAGATATATAAGATAGATACATAAGTATACCTGGGCAGCCGGAGGCTTTGGATCTATAATTTACTACGTCATTGGAAATAAGAAAATATCAAAATATATGGAAGATACTACAGTAAAAAGATGCTGCGATATTGGCTCTGGCCATTTTTTAATAGTTTCAGAGATAAATCTTTTGTCAAGATGGAAGAAAGAGAGGAGCTCCAAATATACAGGGAATGATAACAACACATTTTTTAAGGTATATCTTTTAGAAAATTAAAGCGTGCGAAACTTATATCAAAATAGAATTAATATTTACGTTCAATCTTATGCAACAAGTGATGTTATAGAAGAAGAATGGCAAAACATACACAAAATAGTAATGCAAGCAACATATGAGGCTGTAGGACAAAATAAATTATTTAAAAGGAGAAAAGGACTAAACATTTGGGCAGAAGGAAAAGAAGAATTTGCAAATTTCAAAAAGGAAAGATACTTACTGTGCCTTGTGAGTCCCGCAAAAGAAAGCAGAGAAGAATATAAGAAAGCCAGGAATAAAGCAAAAATTATAACTAAGAAAGCCAATACAGACTCTTGGGAGAGATTCATAGGTAACATGATTTATTCGGCAGAGGTTGGACAGTCATGGCCCATAAAGTAATGAAACACTTCAAATAAAGGAAAGAGAGAAGGCACAAATAAATTCTATAGAAAACATAATTGGATAGAGCATCGTAAGAATGTGTGGCATACTGATGGAGAACAAGACAGAGAAGTGAAAATTGAAAAGAAAAATCGAAGAGAGAAAAGAGTATAATTGTGAAACACACTTGCCCTTTATAGATTTAAGAAAAGCCTTTGACAAGGTCAGTAGGAAGTTATTATGGGACATTCTTGAGAGAAGAGGCTACCCCAAACATCTTATGGAAGCTATCATAAAGAGTTTATAAAGAAACCAGCATACTACTAGTGATAGGAAGAAATTTTACTGAAGACATCCCCACTAAAGAAAGGGTCAGATAGGACTGTTGCACATCACCGAAGCTATTTAACATATGAATGGTGTAAATGGACGACATGTTTCAAATATAGAAATCTTATGCTGACTCCAGAATTTTTCTTAAAGGAACATTTGTAAACCTCATTTTGTATGCATACGAAAAAGTAATTATACTAGACAGCGAGGACAAACTACAGAATCAATCAATGTTCTAAATAAAATAACAAAAGAATATGGTTTACAAATAACAATATGAAAGATTAAATCTATGGAATTTAGTGGAAAACAACCAGCACGGACTAAATAGTCATAGAAGAAAAGATTATAGAACAAGTTAAATATTTTAAATACCTGGGACCCTACATTGCACAAAAGACACCCGCAAGGGAAAAATAAATGACTTTAGGAATATATATGCGGAGCAATTCATAAACACCTAAGGAATAAGACGAGAACATAAAAAGGGATGAAGTTTTTATAATGCAGCAGCAGTGCCGGTATTAATGTTCGGCGACGAAGCCAGGGTTAGAGCAAAGAGAGACGAAATGAAAATCCAGGCAGCGGAGATGAAGTTCACGAAAATCACTCTAGGATATGCCATCCTAGGCAAAAGATTTTCCCGTTCCCCGATGTTCATGCCCTCCTTGTTGAATTTCCGTGTCGCTCCGAATAAACGCAAATGCTCTCTTCGCCC
>LYUA01001609.1:277559-288543 GCA_002093875.1 Calopteryx splendens
CACGCCTTTACGGCGGCTTGCAGGGTATTATGTAGATAAAATCATTCACGATCATTACAGATCCAATGTCAACGCAAAAGTTTTGTTCCATTGAATAAATTAGGTCTCGTTTATGGTATTAATCTCAGTCTTCCTTAACTGGCTAAAGCTCTTCACACAAATATACCTACAAAATCTATTAAACAAACGAAAAATAAATAAAAAATACATAATACCCTAAGTCCACTCATAGAAATCACATTATGTATTGAGGAGCATAATTCAGGGAGACAGTCGGCTGTAGGAAATCCGATTACACCACCAAATGTCAATTTTAAATATAAGATTATTAAACTTAATTTCCATCCTTAGTGGTTAAGGAATCATATTTTTATATCGTTGCTCTTTTAGTAATTTACACATACATTCTGAAGTACCATCTTATCAGGTAAATGCTTTACAAAGGTTTTGATTGCAGTGAAAGGATAGCTAATATAGGCACTCAACATATGGTCGGCATGAACAATCCAAAATTCTTGGGAACGCCGTTGAAAATAACTTTAATCATCACACTCTCTATTTTTAAGCTATCTTTCCAGTGTCCAAGTTCCAAGTTATTTTTAAAATAATAATTTTATCACGCTCAGTGTGATATAATCAATATATCTTCTTAGTAGTGGCATAGTTCTGGTATCAGGGATGTAAGTTTTATTTTTCGCAAAAATTAATGGTTTGCACTATCGGTAGGAGGAAGTGAGCAACATTTGTATCACATTTGATTCCGCAGTAGCTAAGCAGGGGGAATTCATCAGGGAGGCCGGAAAGATAGCGCTGTAACTCGTGCATCACTGGATTCGCGTTTGCGCACACTTGTGTCTCAATTGGCATCACAGAGAGACAGAGCGGATGATGGCAACATGGAAGGAATGATAACATTAGCGTCATAGGCTGGCGCGCGAGATTTACAAACGCCACCGATTACGTAACCTTTTGCTATCCCGGATTCTCTTATTCGTTGATATATACGGCACTAAACTTATCACACTCTAACTTTATCACGGTTGTGAACCATGAATCGTAAAAATAAACACAGATTACTAATGCACCGAAAGCGTTCTATTGTTCTGTTCCTACGTTGTATCTCTATCAATTACAATGTTGCGGGCTCATTTTGAGGATATTTATCGCCTCGAAATATCCAATGGTTCCTTTTTTTATTACCTTTCTGTGCAACTTAAATAACCTTCATCATCCCAACGTGTTGCTTACGTTAAAAAGTGTTCAGATTTCAGTATATGATAATTAAAACAGATAGTAAGTGCTCTCTCTCTCAAACGACCTTGGTATATCTCAAAACCTTCTCAGGGAAAGGGCATGTCTCATGAATATATTATCAGCATTAATGATTAAGTTAATGAAATGGAAAGATAATATCAATGACTGGCGTTTGAGGGATGTCTGAATTTAATTTTGTGAAAAACCATTTTATTCTTCAAAGCCCCAATAGAATTTCACCATTGACATGGCATAAATTTGCAGAGTGACATCACAAAGCCTTGTGTCACAGTGATACAAATAAATTATTCAATTTTGAAAATCACTAGTAACCCTTTGTTTTTGTGAACGACATTGAATGTCAACGATCAAGATCACACAGAGAAGCTATGAAACAAAGAAGTGATGTTTAAAATTTAAATGTAACAAACGTTTGTTGGTTCAGATTTAATTACTGGGTATTTGTTTACATTTTCCATAAGCGCTATAGGAAGGTGGAAATGTGTTTCTCCCGGGAGGAGAAGATGTGCTTCGCGTTGCGGAAATCGCGAATGGCACGCATGAGAAACAAATGACTGCTCCACGGCGTCCTCACAAATCTTTCTATTCTTCCCGAGTCCGAGATAGTTAATTCTATTGAACAGTTTTCATTAAATTATATATCAATTTGTTAAAAGTAAATCTTCATTTATTTAGTGTTTGGAGATTCATTGTTTAAATTATTCGCAGTACTTTAATTAGTGGCAGTCTACTGAGCAAAGGTAGGTTTTGGACGGTCTCTGGAAGCTATTACAAATTTTTAATTAAATAAAACAAAACACTTTGTAATTCCACATTAAGACAAATTTTTACAAACAAATTTTTATGTACCTACTCTTAAGGCACTTCCAATTGACAATAAAAGCTATTCACTTGACACACCCGTTATTAGTTCATTATTTAACTCTCTCCTACCCCTCATTCCGCCGCCAAGGGCATCTATTCTTTCTCTCCCGCATTTCATCATAACTAACATTCTTCCTTCCGTCAGAGTCCTCTAAATCCCCCCGCATCTGAATGCTCCCTCCACCTACCTATTACTTCATCGAATTTATCCTGTTTCTTCATTCATATTCCCATGTGTTTATGCATTAAACTCTGCCATCGATATATGGGTGGTATATTCCAGGAACCGGAGGAAATTTAAGCGTTAAATAAAATATTTTCTGAAAATGTGGATAGTATGATCGTTCCTTTGAAAATATTAGAGACGGGTACTTGGGCGGGACTGCAATTCTATTTCTTTGGAACGAGGCCCCGCTTGAACGGCATGCGTAGTTCAGCAATGTAGGCTATGTACCACGTTTGTGAAATCTCAAGTCTATAAATTGAGGCTGTCTGAAGGCGAAGGAGGAGCATTTACGTTCCAGAGCTATGGCATACAATGTATCGTTTGTGGCCGCGAAGTGGGTGTCGTCATCCGCTGCGACGGAGATGCAGTATTCCCAGCCCAATCATCTTATTAGGAGCAATCATTCTTGAAGTTATCGACCTTTGTACCTTTTGGTCATCATGAAGGTTGGTCGTTAGTACTGCCCGGAAGCGACTTGTGCCGCACGTAATCCGAACTGTATTTACCTGAGCGGTTGCTATAACGAAGCAATCCTACGGTACAATGGTTTTTGTACTTTGGAATTGAAAATGGATTAAGGAGTGAGGGACTATGTCTACGGTTCACTCCTTTAATTCATGTAACCTGAAGCGAATGTTGCAACAGCAAAGTGTAAGAAAATCAACGGTGCATGAGTTTGAATCCCGACCAAGTATTTTAAATTTTTTCACTGCCAGTTTCATTCCTTTTTTGTAACCAAGTATCTTAAAAATTATGGTTCTGTATCTTTTACATCAGAGATAATATAATATAACAAAAAACCTATGCATATATAAATTGACTTCCCCCATTCCCTCAGTAAAACACTAAAATTTTAAATTTATTATAAAAGAAAAATAATTTTTCCACAAATTTCACATGGCACCACCCGGGTTATGATAGTTATGTCATCCTCAACAGAACTAAAGAAAATCATTTTCCACCTCGGGTGTATATTTATACATGTCCCGTGGATGCTCTGCTCTATACATGAGAGGGCAAACAGGACGGAAATGTCTGATAAGGCTAAAAGAACATCAGGCCTGCTTTAAAAATTTGAATCAAACACCACTTTACTAAACATCTCCTTGAAAACAAACACAAGCCTTTTCATTCCTTAAACCCTACATTTAGATGGACTTCGCCTGAATGCAACAAGATCAGTTAGAGATTTTTAAGACATTGGGTTCAAATTGTGAAACAATAAATGACACATTGTAAGTATGCTTCCCTCCTCGCCCCTCCCTCCTCGGTCCCTCTTACATTGTGCGTGCGTGGTGGTTCCTTGTGAGCCAACTCTACGTACGCACATACCCAATTCGTAAATTGTTCGGCTCCACGGGGGATGTACATATGGTTATAACCAATGTGGAAAATGTTGAACTGCAGCCGTTTCTTGATAAAGAAAAAGTAAACATATGCCTACCATCTGAAACCCACCTACAACCAGGGAAAGATTGGATTATTCCAGGCTGGCCGGTAATAATGACAGACAGAGAGTTCATTTCAAACCGGGCTCGCAAAGCCGCTGGCGGAGTTGCAGCCATGATTAGAAATAATCTGGAATTCAACGCTGTTCCTATCCCGGACACAAAGAACCTAGATGCTGTAGGAACAAGCATTTCTGGATCTCTCGGGCGTACATCGGTTTATGCTACGGGCTACTATCCCCCACAACATAGTTCCCATTCCACTATGACCCTCCTCGGTGATTCCTCCTCCTCTTCCCTGCAGCCAGCCATATGCACCGATCGCTATCCTTACATAAATTATCGCCTTTCTTAATCCATCCTTTCATTACTTGTCCTTTTCATCTTTTCCTTTCCTCCTACTATTCTTAGAATTTTTAATTATATTTCGCTGAAGGCATTAAACAAGCTGGTAAAGAAAGCACGAGAGTGCGTTACTCCGTTGTGTGGTGAAATTCTCATATTCTTATATGTGACTTGTGCACAGTAATACATTCAAAATACTGTGCTAATTAGTGTTTGGGAAAGAGTGGCGTAGGTATTACTTCAATGTCAGTGGTGTATACACGATTGCAAGCATTAGAACTGTGGCATATAATACGAGGGTTAAAATAAAACCTTCGGTTCCTAAGAAATAGGATAATAACAATGAATTACGCCACTTTGACTTTGATCAGATCAAATAATACCGCAGCGCAGATAAACATTTGGGGAAACATCACCACTGATATCGCCCCGCTTAAAGGTAAACCTTTTCCCACTTCGAGCCCGAATAGTAGTGTGTCTTTGACGCTGACGCCACTGTCATTGCCTGGGCAACGAGATAATTCCCGGGGGCGGCTGATTGAGGGGTGTGGTACATGATCCATTATTGGAGGAATAGACGTGGGGCGACCGAAAGAGATGGCAGAGGAACTCGAAGACCGACAGCGATTGTATACAGGTTGAGAAGCGAAAAAAAACACCCCAACGCCACTCCCGCAACAGCAATGATTCTAATTCTTGTCGTGAGTATTATCCACGCACACCCTGTAAAAACCGAACTTTCTCTCTCCCCTTCCATAAATATTTTGAGCATGCTAAGTTCAATATCTTTCAATGAAAGCTCCTTTCTCCATTGACATCACGGCGTGAAATGATATAGTGGCTGTGCCCCATAGTCATGGAGAAAACTGACATTTCTACTGGAATTTTACGATTAAGTTTACCTGTCACGTTCTGGATGTTAAATGCTTCAAGTTGCTTGAGTGATACTGCCGTGAAAATTCTGCATTGTACGTACACGAGTATGAAGCGTTTTTCACGGGGAATATAATTTATTTCGATTACTTTTTAGATTGTTAATTACTTGAAATCTTGTACTTGATGGATTTAACGAGTACTAAATTACTCATTTTGCAAACTTGGACCCATCAAAACTTTTTCGTCATATTCAGTATGCCAACAGTTAGGTGTAAAAATTAATGTGATCTTATGAGCTGATTGCATATGGTGATCAGGGTAAAGAGAGTAAAAACTTCTCCACCTCAAAAAAGTACACAAACGAAGGGGATTAGTTGCATAAACCCAATAATGTTCACCCAGGAGCGTTCGATGGAGTGGATGGATAGTCATCAATAAAACGTGAACTTTGAAATCTAGCTTTTAGGAAATGATTCGTTTCACTCAGTTTCACAGTCTGTCTCAATTTCGCAAAATACCTTCAGGTGGCACCACGCTCCGTTTCACTTCTTTTATTTCAAGTCTCGTGAATTTGAAGCTTTCAAGAGCGGTGCAAAACGTTTGTTTTCAAAACCTTTTCGATTAGAGACTCGCTGAGCCCTGATACATTCATTCGCGTGGTTAATTCGTGGGTAAGTTTTCGGGAAAGAAAGTGGACAGATTGAAAGGATTGAAGAATTGTGAAAGCGGAATGGCGTTTTATATTCTTAAGTGTTTTTTGGAAAGGCCTTGAAAGTGTTGGTACAAAAATAATTATAATCACAAGAGTTCACATTGACAATTGTAAACAAATAGGTAATCATTGAAGAGTACTCAAGCTTTTTTAATGAATCTTAATCTCGTAGGAATAGGAATTTTATGGTAAAAAATTGTTGGATAATGTTTTGAATGTTTCTTTGTAATTTCCTCCGCTCTTCCAGAGCATTACGACGGCTAACTACTTTGGAAACTACTGATTTAGTGTGTAGATAAAGAATATAGGTTTCTCAAGGGGAGGTCATCTTAAATTATTTTTCGAGTCACTGAGTATTAAATTCAACTTAGTCTGCAAAGCATTAACATCGCCCAAAGTTTATGCGATCAAAAGTGTGGGAACCTATTTGCTAAAAATATGCAGCGTAAAATGTGCATTGTGACTTGGGTATGTCATGTACTGATTCAAATTATGCTTCAATTGTTCTCAAGCCAACTTATTCTGACGTGAAAAAAGGGCAACGGGCCACGCTCTCATTTCTTAATTACTTCACCATGCATGAAATGGGCATTATCTGCCATTGTGACTGCGGAAAGGTAATTTGGCTCATAGAGGGAAATTCTGAAAACGATGATAACCAAGCTGGTTTGGCATTGGTGCAGTGCTTTATTGATCTTACGATAATAACGCTGTTCAAAGCAGAGGCGTGGTGACTGTAGTGATATAGACCCCAATTATACTTAAAAAAAAAGAAGCCACCTAGAGGTATAAGGCGGGAAATGCACAGCACGAAAGAGGAGAGAGATACAAGGCATTGTGTTGCGAAATTACTGATGTGGCTGTCACGCATGGCTCACGGCTAAAGGATTTCCTAAACCTATCGGTTTCTGCACCTATTTATCTTTATTTATATGCTTAGTCAGAACGGAAATTATGAGTTAGACTACGAATACTAGCAGCATTTTTGCAAGTACACCCTTTAATCTTTTCTGTACACATTAGCCGACTTCTCCCCATTTCCGATTTCTCTCTCCGTCCCCACCACCCCATTATTCCACCACACCTTCTCTTCTGTCCTTATTTCCAATCCCAATCATTTGGTCCATTCTTCTCCAAACTGGTACTTCAAAAAATTCCCATTCTCCTTTGCCCTTCCTCAAATTCAACATTTTAAGAAAGAACAGCGCTAAGCTCCAAGTCATTGCCCTCGCTTATTGTTATTTCACTATCTACCCTGAGGTTTAGTCTTTTTGCTTAATGCAAATGTTCATTCCACTGACGCATTTCTCCTCCTGATTTCCATTTTACTGAGTAAAACATTCGAAGTATTTCCACAATAAGGACGTTGGACACCTGTGTCCTACTTCTCGACTCTAAGAGTCGATTTGTAAGTTCTTTTAAAAAAATTATAAATTTAGTATTAAAATTTCTAGAGCACATCGGATGAATTGCATGCGGTGACAATTATTGTCATTGTAAGGCATGCGCTAAAATATAAGGATCTATGCATTGATTTGTGGACTTAAGTATCGGTTCCCTATTCTAATGTGTGCTATGCTAACCGTGAAAAGTAACGCACTTAATTGAAAAATCAAGAAGTAATCAATATTTCAATATTGCGAAAACTTTGTGAAATACTCAGTACGCTTCACGCATTCCATTCGTGGAAGAATTTTATTTTTACGAGGGCTGATCATACTTTTTTTTATTTGCATAATTTATTGACATTATTTATAGTGGTGCATATTTAATTGATTTGACTCCAGTACCTATTGCGTCAGCGGTACCCGTAGCAAGCTAAAACGCTCAGTTCACCTACGGCAACGATGAAGGCAACCCGCGACGGGAAAAACGCTGCATTGAAATTTTCATCGTCAGTACCCTAGGCCTATTGTAATACTACAGGATGCTTAAGGAGATTCTTATATTCCCCATAGCACAGATAGAAGTTGGTTTAAAATGTTTGAAGAGGGGAGACGAACAATTTCAAAGGTAGGGCGACCCGGAGCTCAAGTCACTGCTCTTACGGAAGTGAAAATTAAGACCGGTGCTGCGATTGTGAGAGAATATCGTCGAATATCGCCAAGAGCACTCTCTCAGACTCAGATTGAATTAGTTGCCGAGACGGCATGCATTAGTGACGTCCGAACAGGAAGTTCGTGGGCACGTTTGCTCCCAGTATGGAGTTGATATGATATTGAAGGATGAAGACTAGCCTGGCCATGTGACCTTTTTCCCGTTTCCTCAATTGGAAGAAACACCTCCTTGGATGGCTTTTTTTATCATTCATTCAGCAATGGTGAAGGTTGCTGAGGCAAATTTTGAAGGATCCAGGAAAAAAATGGCGTCCAGAATGTCTTCGAAGACTGAAAAGAGAGGAGGTGGTTCGTGTGAATTGCATCCGATGAGAACGACTCTGAGGAGGACCACGAAGATCGGATTCCTCTACCGCACGCATCGTTGCAAAACCATTTCTCTTTTTTCTGAATGCACAGTCACTGTTTATTACTGTTATTTTGGCTCGGAGCGCGTCAGAGTAAATTCTGTAGTTGTCTCAAACGAAGTTTTGCATTTAAAAAAATAATACAATAAGAAGAGGTCGCTTGGTATCAATTTTCTCGTGCAAAGGGAGTGGAGTTCTCCCATTTTGGAAAACAAGAGAGATAGTGCCGATTCCATCATTACTTCGTGAACATTCTTAAGGAAATGTACGTAGCCATTAATCGATCAATTCTCATCCCTAACCTGATTCGTTCGTTAGGCTTGAGCATTATGTACGTAGATTTCATGAGCAAGAGAAACAGCTGGCATATCCAATGAGATAATATTGCTTGCCTCTTCAATGGCAACCTCCCTTAGTTATGACATGGTTTTCGGAAGGTGGCTAAATATCATATCCCAAGCGATTATTTATTATAAATTGTATTAGGCGTAGAATGATATAGGCACCAGGAAAAACACGAGTCGTCAAGGCAAGTATTTTTATCCAAGAAACTTAATTTGCTTCGATAGGTCGGCTCGGCGTACAAAGGTCGGCTTTAGCACACGTCCAATTGAATGTTCTCATACTCCTCCAGTTGCATGGCTCAGATTGATGAGGTTAAAAAGTATTTACGCTTACGCAATAAGAAGCCTTCCTAAAAGGGCATGGCTCCAGCTAAAGCCAGCTGATTGTGCTGATTGAACCTTATTTCGCGATCCCGAAGTGCTTCTTATATTGGCCAAAGAATGATTTTTTCAACTGTGAGGGTCACTTCGTCTATCCTTCTAAGTCCTCTCAGTAGCCTCGTTACTAAAGATTACTAACTTAAAATAACCATACACACAGAAATATAATTTCATATATCCGAAGGTTAATCTAGAGAACCCCTTCATTCTTCCCTATCCATTGGTAATTCTCGAACGCCCGGATAGACGATTAAACTTTCTCGAGTCCCTCTTTATATTTGTGGTCCATGTATATGCCCCCTGGTGTAATTCATGCTATCTTCTCTTTGATTCTCCTTTTCATTACCTATCTAACTCGGTAATTTACCTCAAATTAAAATTTCGGTAACTTACCCAACACTAATGGTGAGACATGAAGACACTGATGTCCAGAGAGCGGGTCCTAGGACGCCGTCCATAACAAGAGGCTGGCTCCGCTACCCGTGCATAGGTACCGGAATCTAGTTTTCTTGCCCCGGGTACAAACCCCTGAAATCTTTTGCGATCTTAATAAATAGTTGGTATTGGCAATGGGGAAAAACTCACTATGAAATAATCATTCGCCTGAGCCGGGACTCGAACCTGGAGCCCTAGATTTCCGATTTCCATTCACGGTGTAAGAGGAAGCCTGAGTAGCGTAAATGGATAAAGCTCTCGGCCGGAATTCGACGGATCCAGGTTCGAGTCCCAGTTCAATCGAGTGTTTTTTTTCATTGTGATTTTTTCGCATATGAATGCACTGCAGCGGATGACTCCGCTTAAGTCTCATTGGCATTGGTACATCGGTGCTGAGAAATGGCGGCCCACTTATACCTGGCGTTCTTCTTTGAAATACTAGTAAATAGGCAGCTAGACTGGGATTATTGCCTTGGGTAGTGATACCGAGACATCGGTGCCGAGTTCTCTTGCCCTAGTGACCAACCGCTGTTCCCATGCGTTGATGCCACACCCTCTCTCCTCGTTTCCACACTCCGTCTCGATGGATTGGACACACTCCTAAATTAACGCCACGATATTCTCATTAACAGCGTCACGTCCCAATTTTAATGATTTTTGAAAGATGCCTTGCCTCCCCGATACGGTTGAAAGTCGCTCAAATCTCCATTTGCGTCTCTCATGCTCTAAAATGACAAGTAAATCTAGCACAAAAACTCTCATAGATCAAATAATGCGGAACAGGACGAGGACAGGTGACCTCTTACCGCAATACCCAGCCAATTTTCATGTCTCTTAAAAAGTAATGTCTTCGATCTTCACGGCCAGTGGGTAGGATGGGAGAGCACCGAGAATCGTCAGTTTCTGTAGTCTTAACTAACGTGATGTCACGTGGAGCCAAAGTCCCTTCCCTCATTATTCTTATCTCCAGCTACATTTACATGGCACCCTGCCAATAGGGTGTGTGGATGTGGGTGTTTTCACATCAGACATACGCAGGCAAAATTATGCATTGCTCGATTTTTAGTTAAAAACAGAGATGTTAAAAAATCCAAGCTATGGAAGGACATACTTCCAAAAGGTACCTACACGATGTAAAAGATATCTAAGCATGAAATACTACTCTGCGCATGGAAAACTAGCTCCTAGTAGAGGTTGGAATTAAATAACATAAAATTGAGGATGCTTATAGGTTACTATGCATAATACAAGGATAATAGTTTTTTTCCGAGAGCTAAAATTGGTCATTATTCTCATATGCATTCGCGGTAAAAATGACGCTTTAAAACTATTCACCTACAGTTTAGCTCTCTGATCTTATTTTCGTGATCTCTCCTTCCATGGTACTGGGTTAGTTATGCATTTTAACATTAAAAATTTTTTTTCTTATTTATGTGATAGATTGAACCTATAATTTCGTCTTTGATCAGTGAGGGGTTCCCAACCAATTCTCCAGTAACGCTACTGAATTCATCATAACATCCTTTAATGAATGTAGCTCCCCTTCGCTGAACACGACTTAATTTGGCAATCAAAGCCGCTCGCTTCGTAAGGATTCCAAAAACTACATCTACA
>LYUA01001611.1:56822-68765 GCA_002093875.1 Calopteryx splendens
TCTTTGTTAAAATCATGAAATATTTGAGAAATGGAAAAATAAGATAAAGTTCACATTGGATAATAAGTGGTAGGTTAAAATTCAATGCATGTTATGAAAGTGCAATCCTGAAAAATAAAAAAAGTGCACATGCCTTTGCATATCCTTCATTGGCAGGGACACATAGAGCTGCAACTGAGAGTGCAGTGCGACCATCTGCATCCTCATGATCAACAGGTGCACCAAAGTCTAGCAAGTGTGAGACAATTTCAGCATGGCCCATGTATGCAGCTGCAATAAGTGGTGTGCGCCCTTCTCGATCTGCACCCCCAGGGTCAGCTCCTGCCCGCAGGAGGCCCAGTACCACTTCCTCGTGCCCTCCCCAAGCTGCAGCTCTTAGTGCAGTCCTACCCTCTGCATCCGCTCCATCCACTTTTGCTCCAGCCTGCCCACGGCATATGATATGGGGGAAAAAGGTTGAATGAACATGGTAAAAACCATAGGTGCAACAAAATCAAAGAAACATAAACACTAGAAGGAGTCTTAGTAGAATATATTTTATTATTTTACAAGTAAACTTCTATAGTTTTAATAACAATAGTTATTTAATAACAAGAGAATTTCAAAGTAATATAGAGAAATTTTCTGGATGGTGTTGGCAATAATAAAATGATCAAGTGTAATTATTGAGCTTTCAAGATAAACATTTTAAGTAAACAGGACACATCTAGAATGCATAAATAGAGAACTCAAGACATTATAATTATGAAGTAACTTTTTACATACTAGGTGGCAAAATTTGAAATCCTAAATGTTTGTTGAAAGTTGAACCTGTCAATTATAAACTTATTCAGTTGGTAGGTCAGTGGTATTCTAAAAAAGCATTCTAATGTAAGTTCCTTAAAGATATATGCAAATAATTTATCTGGAAGTTCAAAAGACTGTTAATAAACAAAAACAATTAAATAAATAATAATTAACATTAATGGTGACATATTTTTTTCTAAATATTTTCAGAAAAGGACAGTAACCGGAAACTAGAGGGCTGGGTCAAATAATGTTAACTGTTCATTTTAAATGATCCATGAGAAACATAAATAAGAATTACCTATTCAATGTATATATTTAAAGTATCACTAATTTTCTATATCCTGAAAATTATTTCATTTTCCTGTAATGTACATCTATTTTTCCATTCCTCTATAATTATTACATTATATATTGTTCATTTCATAAAATTTTCCCTGTTTCATCTATACATGGTCTATTTAATACTAATTATTTAGCCAATATTATCATTTTCCCCTTTGAAAGACTCATGAGAACTTCCAAAATTAATTTAATCACCTCAAGCAATGCCTCAACAACTGCAGCATGTCCACCCCAAGCAGCAGATCTTAACGGAGTCCATCCATCAGCATCTGCGCTATCCACTGCAGTGGATGCCATATCTCCAGCTGCTTCCAGTAGAGCACGCACAACTCCAGCATGCCCATGCCTTGCTGCCAGTCCCAGTGGAGTCTGTCCATGCCTGTCAGCTGCTGTTAGTGCAGCAGCTGCCCCTGACCCTTGGCGTGTTAGGAGTAGCCTGACCCTTCGCTCATCACCTTCAGCTGCCAGCGAGTGGAGGGCGGTGCGTCCACTTCCCAGAGTGGCAGTCCCCAAGTTACCACTCTCGGTGGCTGCGGCCTCTGCTGCTAATGCTGCTTCTTCAGCAGCCAAGAGATCAGCCAAAGGGTCTTCCTCGGGTTCGATGTTTTCTGCATTTTCAGTAGCTCCTTCCTCACCCTCTCCACAAGGACTTCCTGGCTCTGAGGCCTTGGGGGAGGATGAGACGTGTTCAGAACCATTAGATGCAATTTGTTCAACCTAAGAAAAAATACTCAGATCATTACAAATGTGGGCAGCTTGTAGGATTGAAAATAAACCAAAAAAATTAGAGTTAATGTATGAAAAATAATTTTAACTTTGATAAACTGTTTCCTCCCCTTTGTTGAAAAATTGAATAATGTAATAAAAAATATTGATTTTTGATATTGAGTACTGAAAAAAATATGATTAAAACAGAAAGGAAAATTTTAAAAGATATTTAGAAAACAGCTAAGCTAATAAATAAACAAAAGAGTAGATCTTAATCTACTTTAAACCATATGGGGCTAAAATCTAGTGAGAGCAAAGTTTTATCAGAACTGAAGTCGAGGAAACATGCAAGAAATTGAAAGTAAGTAAAAATACTTAGATATTGAATTGAAAATTACAATCACTGACTAGTTAATTTCATAGAATATGGGGAATATTTCATATGGAGTGGGGGGAATATTTCATAGAATATATTTAACAACAAAATGTGAATATTTAAGAAAATAAAACATTTACCATTACATCTGTATAAAATTAAGTTTGATGAAAGATAATTTTTTAAGCAGCCTTTATTTTATTCTAACTAGCTGGTGCAAAACCATTCTGGTTTCAAAAATATTAATTTAAACTTGTAAGTACTACATGGAATCATAATCGATCAGAAGGTAGGGTAAGCAACCATACCTGTACATTGGATCTCTGCATAGCATCTTCTCCCTCTCCAGTGGTGGTTTTTCTCTTGGCTCCAGCATCTAACAGCAGCCTGAGGGCCCGTGGATCCCTATGGGGAGATGGTGGTGCCTTCTCCAGGCATTCCTCCAGTGGAGCCCCACTCTCTGCCAGCCAAGCAGCCAAATGCCAGTGCTGCATTGGAGGTTTAAGGGGTGAAGCACTGAGGTGAAGGGTCAACGCTCTTGTCTCCGAGGCTGTTAACTTGGGTCCCCTGAGCCAAAGGGCAGCTGCAAGCATAGCATTTCCATCAGCTGCCGAGCACAGATACTTGCGGGTGCAGTGCTTAACGTCCAGCAGCCACTCCGCAAAGCTTGGATGGAACAGAAGTATTATTTGATTAGGAGGAAACTGAGCCCTCCCAGACCTTTTGGTTCCCAAGCCAGTTGGGAGGACGGTCCCTTCGCCAGTAATCGAAGAGGGTGCCAAAACACGCCTCAGCAAGGTCAGGCGTCGGGCCAAGTCCTCCCTGGTTAGCAAGGAGTTGGACGTCCAAACGGCACGAAAGAGCATCTCCGTCGTAAGGGGTTCCCTGGCAGCTAGGATGACACATAGCAGGGGCTGAACTCTGGCGAACTGCTTCCTGTTGAAGAGCCTTTGGCAGAGCCAAAGGTATAGTCCGTTCAGCGTCCCCGGTATCTCCCTGACTTCCCTAAGGCCCACGAAACCGTCAGCCACACCGTCTAGTACCCTCTCGAGGTAAAGCACGCATCCGGCGCTCTTGATGTGTAGCTGGTTTAACATCTCCGCCGTGTCTCTCGTCACGTGAGCTCGCAGGGCCTCCTCCCGATCGAGGCGCGCGAGAATATAGCCTTGGACGTCCCTCACCACCGCCGCCCTGCGCAGGTCGTCGAGGGCTAAGCGGCGGAAACCGGCGAAAAGCCTCGACACCACAGTCCTTGACTGCCTCCTGGCAGTCACGACCAGCAGCAGCCAGCGGGGTAGGAGGTGGTGGTGCGCTGAGAGGAGCTCGGCGATGCTCCTGCTCCCGGTGCCTGAAGAGGACTGGCTCCCAGAGCCACTAACGGCCCTCTCGGCGGCGGCGTGCGATTCGTCCACGGCGTCCACCAGCATGAGACACGGCCGGTGGGGAGGGGGGTCCAACTCTAAGAGGGGGAACAAAACAGCCCTCTGGAGGGCCTGATCGGGGTCCCTCTCGCAGACACCGGGCCTCAGGGCGGCAGCGGCCTCGGGGTCCCTCAGGAGCTTCTCCCCGAAGGCGGGCAAGAGGGGGCAGTCGGAGAGCTGTTCGGCCAACCGGCGGACGAACGGCGCTGGCGCCAGGGACTCGGCATCGTGGGCCTGGCAGAAGTGGTAGGCGAGCAGGCGGCGGCGGAGGGAGGCCCTCTGCCTGGACGCACCGCTGGCGTGTGGGGCGAGGGGAGGTTGCGGGGGGGAGGACGGGGAGGAAGGAGGCGGGTCTCCGGATGCTGCGGAGGACTGGTTTTGAGCCTGGGGAAGGTTCGTGGGCCACACTAACTCGCAGCAAAGTGCAGTCTTGCCGCTGCCGGGGCCGCCGAGGATGACGGCCCCGGCCGAGGAGGAGGCCCCGCCCCCTCCTGACGAGCCTCCGCCCCTCTGCTCTAGGCAGTGGGCGAGCTTTAGGAAGGCCCACTCCCGGCAGAAGAAGGGTTTTCCTTGAAGCAGGGAAGAGGCCATGTCTGTTTACTTCTTCGATGCTGACGAGGTCGTTAGGGGCGAAGATGGGCGCCCTTCAGGGGCGAATGCCGGCGGCACCGGGGGTCCCGGCTAGGGCTCCGGGGTCGCCGGCGGTCGCCGCACCCTCACTCGCCGCCAGTTGTGACTCCAGGTGCGGCTGCGGCATCCGAATCCTCTGCGTCCATTTCGGGGATGTAAAGGGCATTCACTTACTTTTTCGAACAGCCTAAACAAAGAAGAGAATAAGGAATCAGGGCCATCAATCATAAGATTAAAATACCATTCGAGTGATTTGCATCCATCACATTAGAGTCTATAGGCAAATACAAATGAAAGATAATTTCGACCATCATACTAATACCAATATAACCAACCACGGCGGAGTATATCCAAACTGGCGACAGTTTATCTACCTTTCTACAAGAATAGTCCTGCTGTGCCATCATGATTGATGGTAGAAGTGTCTTAACGCACTCAAATATACCTAGCCAAAATTATAAATGGCATTCCCTGGGAGATACCACAGTTCCAGAGGAAACATTTTCACACCCATTAAATATGGAAAAAAATAGTTTGTCACTACCCATCTCGATGGCACTCATATCCAAGCATTCAACACCTGCTTTACTTTTTGAGCTTCATCTCTTGTCTATCTCACCGATTTTTTTTATGAACACGGTTTCCGGAGACACAAAGTTTCTTACGTAAAGAAATGAAACAATTCGGTAAAAATACCAAACAGAAATAGAGAAGAATATATAGATTTGTAATGGAAATTTTTATTTAATTCCAAGGCATACTGGTAACCAACCACGTAGATGCTTTGAAGTAAATTTCATCGAAAGAAAATTAGTTTTGTATTTTTGGTAGTCCGTGGCTTGAAGTAATATCGGACGCTTGGAAAATTGATACCCCCTCACATTAGTAAATAAAATCATTTGGTGTGATGACATTTTAACCGAGAGCAATCCTCTGGGGAAGAACGCCAATCTACCAGTGACGTGAAAGCTAACTATCAATTACGAGCATTATGGGATGAAAAAATTTAGTTCTTCATCACATAATGCAGCGAAGGAGACTCTACGACTCCCAGGGACCCTCTTGATAATGGCGAGAGAGAAGGGAGCTTTTAGGAAAAAATGAGCGGAATTAAAGAGGGAAGAGTGAAAAGCAGATGAGAAACGCTAATGCGCATCTCGTAAGAGTAAGGGAAGGAGGTAAGGGGCGGAAAGGGGTCTTATCGAGTGGAAGAGATTGAAGGAATAATTAAGGCGAGTAGGGAGGAGGGTAAGATGGTTTGTGGGAGGTAGAAAGAAGCGAAATTGGAGGAGGAAAATGGATGACGGTGAGGATGCAAGGTTTGTGTAGGATCTTCTCCTCGTATCCTTTAAAGAGAATTATTTACGGCTCAATCAAATTGCAGTGCTCAGTTAACGACACCTTCTGAATTCTTCATCGGAATCAACTTGGTAGGAAAGTCAACAACTAAGGAGAAGAAGTGTCAGTCGACACTACGCCCATTACGTAGAATGAGACCAAGTGGGCAGAAGTTCATCGGAAATCTAGAGGTGAAATATATATTGCAAGCTGATGCTATTAACTCAAAATGTGCACCCCTTGATTAAGAGAGACATCGCCACTCCACGATTATTACCCTTGATTCAAGAGAATTCCTAAGACAAACTAAGGCGGGAAATGAGACGAAAATGCAGCTGAAACTTTGTGCATAGCATGAAATAATAAAGTCTATCGGCGAATCTGTTTCCCATGGCCAAGAGCCAATTTAAAAGTCCTTGCAGTTTGCTCATTCTAGGACTGCTAGTAAAAATCTCTTTTATACACTTCTTGACAGCATAACAATAAGCACATCTATATTTTCACAGAATGTGTGGATTAAAATGCTTTATGCTGCATTTGAGATCGTTTTTACTGGGTTTTAAATGCTGCTTTAAGAAACGCCCCAGATTAATCCGGTACAAATATTAGTTGTCTAACCCGAGTGTCTCGGCTTCAAACCCCACCTCGGGCATAAGAGTTTGATTATCGCGTAATGAATCTCCCTTGAAAGAGTTTCATCACGTGATATAGTCTCCACTATTGAGGTACGTTAAAGATCAACATTTAAATACGAGCTGACAGTCAACATATACATATATAATTACCTATATTTCATCTATTTCTTAGCGTATATTGCTTATGATTCCTTACATCAATTATAAAACCGCCAAAGGAAATACGCCAGCAATGCGATGGATTCAAATAAATAATTATTCAATACGAAACATCCAATCTAGAGTTGGGAGTGGCAACTTCAAACCTAGCGCATAACTCTTACAAGAGTTTCTTACCGACCCATTTTCAAAATGTCCTCGCATTTTTGGTGTAATAATACTCCTCTAGTGTTTTCTCACCCTAAAACGAATACTAAACGATTTGTCATCGTTTATCACTTTTTTCCACCCATGGTCGGAAAGGACACCGAATGTCTTTCATTCATTTACGCGACTTGCTTGGACTCGTGTAATATAGTGACGACTCCGTATTTAAAATAGCATTTGACTAAGAAATATTCCGTAATATATTTTTCATATTTTTATTTAAAATTTCAGTGATCATTTCGTATATATATTAAACATTAAATTGTACTAATTTAAAGATAGTTTGTTCCAGTATTCTTTTATTATTATAATAAGAGATATTTATTTATTACACGAATGGTTATTGATTAAATTTTTTCTAGCAACCCCAAATCGACCCCTAACTATGTCATGTAAACTCTTTGGGGGGCTATATCGATAACTTTAAGAACCCCTGGAAGAGATCAAGGAAATAAAACGAATAATTTTGCCAAATACATAGTTTCAATTCAGAGACTCGCGTTTAGACTCGACTTCAACTTTTGGGAAATTTTCAACTTCAACTGGGTCAACTTTTATCAAAAACTCTCCATTCCAATCCTCTAATACTTTGAATTTCTTCCAGAACCTGTTTAAAAAATGATAAATCATGTTTACTCTAGAAATTAATTTTTTCTTGAGACGGCATCATTTACGTGCGCGGCTCTTGAATAAGGTCGTCAATATATCCGAAACACGGGATTAGAAAGAATAAGTGGTTAAAGAAGAACGGAACACGCCCATGAGGATGAATAGGACGAAAACGAAGGTCAAGTTGGGCTGAGAAGAGATCAACACTGGGAGTATCGTCCCTTGCGACTGGCAGAGATGGGAACTTCATTAACGAGATTAGAATGAGACAAAAGGGAAGGGCTGCGGCGAATCCTGAAAGGGAAGTGAATATCCGAGGACGTCATTTAATGAGACAAAGAGGAAGAATGTGATTGGGGAAGGAAGAAGGTGGAGGGGCCGAACTCTCGAGATGGTTAACGACCAGGGATAGGGGTGGTTAATTTCATAATGGTCCAGAGGATTATAAATAGAGGTACACAGTAAGAAACTCGATCTTGAGTGCGAATTCAGTGGTTAGAAATCAAATGAGGTAATTGCACATTGAGAATGATTAAATTACACACTAAAAAAATAGGTTAACGACGATACGAATTTTCAGCAACTTAAAAACTCTTAACGGAGTTAATCGTGCCAAAAGTAGTATTCGTTTAAATAAAAATGGGATATGGCAAACAGTGGCGAGGAGTTGGGTGTTAAACCCCCGTCGCCCACCAGAGCAAAAATTGGATTTAAAAATAGCGAGATTTTGAGAGATATTAGAGACAAAAAATAAGGGAAATCAGAACGGTATGTATGGAAAGATCGCTTCGTTTATTAAAGAGTTTATAGAGTAAACTTTTGATTGACCAATGTGCGGAATGCGCATTAACCTGAATGCTCTTTGGCGAAACCCCTCCCCCCGGGTCGTTTCCTGGCTACGCCAGTGTGATAACATTACGTGTCCGCACTATAACAGATAAAAACGCCTTCAGAATTTTTAAGTAGGTGCAACTGAAAGCCATCACTTTTATCTCCTTAAAAATTGTGATAGACACACGACTGGGTCCACATGAGTGGGAACTCATCACGAATTATAAGAAGCAAATGACTACGTTCTAATCATGGTGCTGCCACCTAGTGACACATTAAGTTCTCGAATAGAAAGCAATGCCAACGTTTCGCACGACGTCGCTGCCGGGCTTGCGGCTATTATTATTATTGAAATGATTACACCATGCAGATAAGGTGACCTTCAATTACTTTATAACACACTTGAGCAATAATTTTTAAGTGAAACAAGGCATAGCACAAAAAATGTAACAGCCCGACTATGGCGTCACACGAAAAATTTGCCATTACTTTGTGAACTAGATCTTTAGAAGCGAAATTACTTAACCTTTCCGTCAGTTTGATTTTTTCCGTGGCAAAACGGCATAAGCCAATCGGATTAATTCTTTCAAATGTACCGGATATCATGGGTGATCCATGTGCACAAAGGGATGTCTATTGCATGCCTCTGACCACCGTCATTTGTTCAAGGGACTGACATTCCGACCCTTATGTAACCCTTGTCGTGAATCGAACACCCAGAAACGGAATCCCTTTTTTGAGCTATCAAGCTTAATTATATAGTAACCAAAAAGGATTAAAAACTACCGCTTATAACTATTAGAATTCATCAACGATTTCAATAACTAACACGAAAAACGTACTCGGCAGTTACAATCAATGCCTTTCTATGAATAATGCACATTAGGTATAAGATAAGGGGGTTTCGTTAGTAGTTTTGACTATTTTATACAGGCTAGGGGAGACTTTCCTGCGCTTTGCTTTCTGAAAATATGAATCACAACAGACAAAATAACACTCGGAAATATGAATACTGTCTGTAGAGAATACGGAGAAAAATGAAAAGTGATGGGATTGACAAAAAAAGGTCAGGTAATCACAAAACGAGAAGGGCGCCAGAAGGCAAAACGTTCACTAAATGCAAACCAGACGATCGGAGCAGAAAATGGAAGATTGATTGTGGGGCTTTAAAATATAAACTGAATGACACAATGAAAACGGAAAGACGCGCATAAAAAAGTTCGGACACTTTTTCCTCGCAGAAAAAAATCACTTTCTGATTTTGAAGGTAGAGCAGAATACATGATTTTAAATATTGCACAAGTATAAGTCTATGAAGGTGATAGTGTAGAATGTTGGATAAACGAGGGAGAGGGAGGAAATGACTAGGCATGCTAAATGGAATTAAGGGAGACAGGAAGTATGCAGAAATGAAGAAAGGGTTACTTTAGAAGTATACCCATCAGAAACCTACCTAAACCGGTATATTAATAATAATAAAAAAATAAGTATATGAACGAACTTTTTTTAAATAACTCGATAAATAACATCAAAGGCAACCTATTTATTAAAAGTAGGCTTTGGATGGTCCCTGAAACACATGTATATCTACGTTTCGTATGAATCTCTTCTTGCTGCCCTACATAGTTTCCCCCTCCGGTTTGTTCCTACTTTCTAGCTGCCTTCATGGTGTGTAAAAATCAATTATCTTCCTTCCACTTCCTCGCTTACCTAACATTCGTAACACAATAATAAGCCAAATACAACTTGAAAAATTTATAACGTTACTATTACATAGAATTACTGTAATATTAATTTTATTGGCAAAATCTTGGTCGACATAAATAAATCTGGAAGTGGTCCCTTTGATCAACGCTTCGGGGAGTGTAGTTCGCTCTCCTTGGAACTTCAGCCCGGTACCTACGCCTTCCCTCTCCAAGAGGGTGGATTCGCAGCTGTGAAATAGGGGTGGGCACATTAGGATCAGGGGTATCACCAGGTACGTCCATAACTTTCCTCCAGCCCCGTAATACTAAGCAGCATCCAAGGGGATCGAGAGGGGGAGGGAATAAATTCCAGTTTTATATAATCAACATTCCCTTCGTACACATTTAGGCAACTTCTTCAAGGGACTCAATTACTCTCGTGAGTTCTATTAAGTTTGAAACATTTTTGAACTTTCCTAATATATCGTTTTCGGTAGCCGAAGCATGGAACGGATTTCAACAAAGATGCTGTCGAGCAGGAAAAAAAGTTCACGAAAAAAATTCATACCTCTCAATTCTTCGAGTAGTTATAAAGTGAAGTACAGAATCCCAAAAAATTTAGATTCTTCTCAATATTCGTCTTCGTTCTTTAAATTAAGATGTATATAAAAGCCAAATGAACAAGAGGGTGGCTTCTGTAAGAAATGCGGAAAAAACTAATTAGTGCGCGCAGTTAGTGTGAGAAGAAAAAAAAGAGAGAGAGAAGATGATAATCTATACGAAAATAAATTGGTCACATTCGGACAAAAAATTGCGAGAGTACAGAAGATGGAAAAGTGAAGGTACATGATAACTATGAATGAACCCCCGATTATGCTCCGGTACGCGTGTCATGTGACAGCATAAATGGACACCTTAGATACGCGATACAGTATAGGTACGCGATTACTTGGTACGGGGATGTTTCCCACAATGCATGACGAGCAAAAAGCGGACGAAAAAGAAAAATAGTCGTAAATGGAGAGACGGTGGGGGGGATTGCAAAGAGAGAAAGAATTTAAACACGGACTTTCACTGGAGACAAGGGAAAGGCACAGAGAAGAAATTACATTGGCAGGGGGCTCGAAGATCGTTGTCCTTGAGTTTTTGCCTCTTTTCCGGAGGAATAGTGGCTCCCACGAGAGAGGAGTTAGACGATTTTATCTCAAGATGGTCAGTAACAATACCCAAAGTGCTTCGGCTGCGCTGGTAAGCCTGAATTTATGGCGCTGTGTTGCCTTTCACAAGCTGAATTCGCTCAAGAAACCAATGACCATGGTCCTGCCAAAACAATACCAAAGGCTTTTCTTTAATCCTATGCAATCTAAGCCCGGAATTTATCAAACAAGTGTAAGCGATTATCTGCTGAAGGGTGGAAATACTCGCAGAAGCTATGGCAATCAGCGTACGTGCAAGCCAAAGTTTAACCAACGCGAGCTCAATCGGTCTTCTACGCTATTTTCTGCAAAATTAAGAAACCTGTTCTAAAAGTGACAACTAAAGTTCGAATAATTTAAAATAGGGGACAATTAGTAAATTGAAATAACTAAGTAGGTATTTAATGAAAGTAGAAAGACAAATTTAAAAAAATTAAAAATAAAATTAAAAATAAATTTAAAAATAAAATAAATAAATTAAAATTAAGTTTTTCAGGATACTCCTTATTCATTATTCTTGAGAAGTTGAATCACATTGTCAGTCATTGGACAAATATGTGTCGAATAGACGCATTCGAAAGACACTTCGGTGGAACGGACACAAATCTTAGCAGGGATCTCAGGATAAAAAAAGAGCATAAATAAAAACCCCCAAATGAAACAGATCCTTTCATTTCCATTCGATTTCATAACAACCTGAATTGAACTATTATCAAATTAATTTTAAAATAAATAAGTTTACATCTAAGAAACAATGAAGACGAAAATAGGCCGACTAATGAAACACCAAAGTTCATTATAAATGGCCAAGAATATAGGTACCTACACGTAGTGGCTCAAAACTAATATACACAGGAACGTAAGATAGGGAGAGTTAAAAGAACAGAAACGTAAGGAATACAAAGGAATGCTGGTAAAACTTTGAGACCGTTCGAGAGACCATCGCAGGGGACGAGTCCTAACGGCATGATCCAGGGGTCTAAAGGTCGCGGGTTCAATCCCTGGCAACGACGAAAA
>LYUA01001611.1:276725-290711 GCA_002093875.1 Calopteryx splendens
TCACGCGTAGCCAAGTTTTTCCGCGTTTTAATGAGAATCGCTAGGGCTTTGTTTTCTCTAGTCCCCCTCCCACATTCTCACCCCCTCCACCCTCATCCCGCGGGACATTTTTATCGCGAAACGTTTTTCGTTAGCTTCCGGCGGGGATATCGCGTGACTCGAAAGTGTTTCATTTTTGTTTTCACGGCAAGCTCGCTCGAAATGCCAGAGGAGTGTGGAGTTCGACTCGCTGATTGCTACATCGCGAATAACAGCAAAAAAATAAACGGGGGGTAGGGGAGTTTGGGGGGAGTATACGGAAAGCCACCGGGGGGTATGCAAAAGAGGCATTTTCTCCAGTCGCGGAGGATTTTCCATTCCGTTGAGTCCCAATGAAAGTAAAAACGAGTCCGCGAAAACGTGTAATAACTAACTGGACTCGAGCCTGCCGTTATATTGCGTTTCAATTCCGAGAAAAATATTCGTATGACCAATAAAACGGATGCGTCATTTTTTTAGTGGAGACCCGGATGTACACACAGACGGATTTTGAGACCATGATATCCTTTTCACATTCGCCAACTAGCCTCTAAACGACAAGCACGATACACAAAAATTTTATCCTTATACGGCGCCCGTTAGGGTAATCAGTGATTATTAGCATTCCATATCAGTGAATAATGTGCGCATTTCGCAAACTATTATGCCATCCCATTTAAACCAGAAGTCTAACGCTTTATAATGTTTACTTTAAGAATTAAGAATTATATTTTATTACAGTCCACAAATAAACAATCCACACATGGCAAAAAAAATGGTAGATGAAGGTTCAATAAGACTCATTAGTGTTACCACACAGAGTCTGCATATGATGAATAAAAAGAGCAACAAAGAGTAAACACGCGAAAATTACCAAAATTCACAAAAGATAGAGGAATGTGTAATTTATGATATTTAATTTCATTTACTAAATGGTAGTTTTCATTAAGATTACAGGAGAGTTGCATGCAGACCTATCTCGTTCGCGAAAGCTCAGAACATTTTCAATATCTCGGCGCACTGTCTTTCAGAGAATCTTACGCAGTTTAACCTGATTGTACGTAGATCGTTCAAAAATAGATTGGCTGGAAATTAATATTATTGATATTTTAAAAAATATTTTACGAGGGCTGCTCAATTTAGAGTGACATTAAAGTTTTATTCGCACAATTCATTGTTCCAAATTTAATTCTATGTTATATCGTCAGCTTAATGTGTGATATATACGTGATACAAATTTCATTGACTAGACACCAGTATTGCGTAGGCGCCAGGTGATGTAAGTTGAAACACGTTCAGTTCGCCAACGGCAATGATGGATTTCAATACGCTATATTGAAATTTTACTTTCGCAGGAAAAATAGTCAGCTGAGGCCTATAGACTGATACAGGAGGCATATGGAGAATCTGTTCCTTCCTAGAGCACAGCTGGAATATGGTATAAAATGTATAAAGAGGGAAGAGAATCCATTTCCAAGGAAGTTGAACCTGGAACTTCAGTCACTATTCTTACGGATGTAAACGTTAGCTGACATTGTGAGAGAAGATCGTCGGGTTACTTCAAGAGAACTACCGTACGTTGAAGTGTTTGAAAATAGATTGGCTGTAATTTATAAGACAAGTTTGAAAAACATTTTATTGTGACTATAAAATAATTTTAAAAGCGTACAAAGCTGCAGTTGTTAATAACCTACAGTGGTAGCATTTACTTTTCGAAAAAAAACTGAGAAAAATTGTGAGGCAGAGAATTAACGTGAAATTAACCTTTGAAGAATGTTCTTCATGGCAAAAGCATTTACAAAATTGGTCCAATTCCATTAAGGGTATTCAAAAGCATTATTTTGAGAAGATGGAAAGAATTATTTTGAGAAACTATTCATGCGAATAGCCCATGCAAAACTTTATTAAATAAATTACGCATTCACTCCTTTACTGTCACATACATGGAATAGCACCTGACTCACTAAAAATTATTTTGTGACATCCGAGGTTTATTTCATGTTGGTCAACTCTAAGGTGACAGAACACCCACAGCCTCATTTTCAGTTAATTACCTATTATTTCAATCTTACCCATCACTTCTGCAACAAAAGTTTTAACAGCTGATTACCGAATTTGTTCTCACACGAGCAAGTTTTGAGACCATGAAAAAAGAAGCGTATTAAATGATCCGCTCATGGGATAAAATACTGTTCAATATCAAAGTAATAATCATTAACGTAAAAAATCAAAGAACTATAGTGACATTAATTTAACAATAACTGGAACGATGGAAATTTGGGCTGAATATAATGACACCATGAAAGTCTGAGACTACGATAAAATTAATGAGTAAAAATTGTAAAATTTTATATTTTTCCAGAAAAAATAATTAAAATTAGAAAACACGTTCCACAGGGGCAAAAAAATACCTTTTAGCTCAAAATAGCTCGGCTGTGAGTAATAATACTTGGGTAATGCATCATTTATGGAAAGAAAAAAGGTTTTTTGCAAACAAATTAGCCCTAAGTGATGCAAATACGTCGATTCAACCACCACCTTCAACTAGGCACCTTTGGAAAACTTTTTGTCGCCTCAGTCTCGTAAAGTGAAACATCGGTAAACATAAAGTTTCGAATTGAAGCAAATAAACTCGGGGGAGTATCTCCATGGGATGAACGTGAAAAACACATCGGAATGAGATTCGAGTCAGGGTGGGGAAAAAATCACGCCGCGAGAGAGCAATCACACAGAGTGATTCCCTCGCAGCTCTCTATTTTTGTTTAACGGTTATCGATGGCATCCAGGGCAATACCGCCGCGCGAAACCTTTGAAGACTCCGGAAAAAAAGGAGCACCGCGGGAATGTTGATTTTTTTCTCCTACGGATCCTCATCCCGTTCACGCCTCCCTTTTATTCTGAGAGAGAGAAGAGGACAGGCGAACGACGAGGTGGAAATATACACCCGGCGGACACGCACAAACACGAGCGCCGCCGCCCATTCGTCACGAAAGAGCTTCGAACGAAAGCGAATTTATATAAACACAAACAAATGAAGATCGACGGGGCGCGCGCGCGAGAGAGAGGGGTTAGAGTCGTGGCGAAGGGGAGAAACTGAATGAGCGATCACAAATTACGAGGAAGAGGAGGTTCGATATTTAACGAACGAAATACCGGGGAGAGAAGTAACCTGGGGGGGGAGGGGGGTGAAGAGGGAAGAATGAAACACCAAAAGGGGGACCACGGCGTGATCACGCAACCCGGGAAGCGTGATGATAATAATGACGATGGCTTTTTGTGATTGAGGGGGGCGGAGGAAGAAAGGGTGAGGTGGGGGGCGAAGGGAGGACGTGGAGGGTGGAGTGAGACCATTCTTTTGAATTTAGGGAGCCCTGGGGGAGGGGGGAAGGGAAGGGCAGAAGGGAGCCAGGAAGCATTCGGCGACAACCCATTATAAATGCAATCAAAAGCAAAAAAAAGTAAAAAAATAAGCGCCGAGAGAAATATATACATATATACATGTTTTCGTTCGGTGGGTTTTTTGTTCCAAGGAGGAAAATACTATGACGAAGCTCTGGAAAAGGAATACAAAAACGTGTCTGCGCGAAGGGCGATGCGGTATATGTACTTAACACCAAGCTAAAAATTCCTTCTCTCAGCTTCGGTAACTTAACCACTGAAAACCACTTATTCAGGAGATTCTCCTGGCTTCTGAAATCTCAATTTCGTCACACCACAAGAAACACATCCTAAAGAGAGGCGGGTACCGTGTGCACTTTGCTCAAAAATGGCCTTATCATCAACGAGAGATAAATGAGAACTGAAAATTCAAATTACATAATGCTGTATAAAACGAGAGAAAAGTTACAACGCATCGTTGCTTTACGGTCACATGCCTCGAACGTGAGAGAGATTATATCGTGAGCGAAACTTATTACTGGCATTTCATCTCTCAGAGGGCCGACACTTAAAAGGGATGGAAACTTCAAGAACAAAAGATTAATTTAAATGAACACGGATTACAGACATCCATAATAGTATAGCACCGTAAGTAATAAGGGAAACGGAATATTACCCCTCTCACTAAATATTTATGCGTTCATCTTAACACCCAACCTCTAAACACCATTCCTAACGGCTCATAGGATGATGCGTTTTAGTACGTGCCAACCGCAGGATTTTTATCATGGGATCTCCAGCCCGTCACGACCATTGGGCCGTTTTCGTGTACGCCGATCGAAGATATACTAAATAGTAACGAATTAAAAACGAAATACGTAACACATCAAACGTCATTGGTGGCTTGAAGGAAGGACCCACACAGGAAATAAATGAGGACTTTAGGAGACCATATCAACCATTAGCCTTCCAATAAGAGCTTTTAAAAAAGGTATGTTAGAATGAGGGCATAAACCTACTTCGTTCATTAACTTTTCCTTTGTATAAAACGGGAGTGGAGCGTTGATGGATAACATATTGGGCTAGGAACTACGATCTTATGGTGAGGCTATGAAGCTGATGAAACATAACCTTCTCCATTGGACTATGCCGCCTATTAGTGAAGACTTCGTGGGTCTCCCACCAGGATCGGTATGTATTTATCTGCCGTCGTTTCGATAGCTGCTGACCCTTCTATTATCCTCAACTCGCTACTCAGGTGGTAAGGCAGTCAGCCATCGTAACGTCGGCGACTGATTGACGACCTGGCCTGGAGGAAGATATGTGGACTTCAATCACAGTATACGCCAGCAGAGCAGCAATTCCTTCACCTCTACCTTTTCATTTCCCTGTCCGCGATTTCCTCTTCTGCTCAATCAATTATGCAGAATTAATCACTAGGGTGAACAGTTAATTATTTGTTTTCTGAAGTCGTAAGTTCAGGAACACATTATTACTATCGTTTGGCTACACATTTATAAACTTTTCAATACCATTTTAAATGAATTTCTACACAAATATGATGTTATTATGTTAAGCATCAGTAGCAGAAAGTTGCAGTGGAGGTGAGATTTCTCGCGATATTGTCAATTTTTATTATACTTGTAGTAGAATGCCCTACAGACTTTCATGAAGACTACAAAATACATGAGTAAGTACAAAGGAATTTACTATACCACTCGATTTTGTCAGTAGATAATGAGTAAGTTGACATAAAAAGTCAGTTAACATTTTCGCATACAGGCACACAGTTAAAATCATCACAAATTCAAAAATAAATTCTGAGTTAAATAAGTCGTTTATCTCGCAAACGGTTAGGTAACTTGTGTAGATTAAATTAGCACTAAATTTTTATGCGTACAGAATATGCTAATCAATATCTCCATTTAAATATTCCTCATAAATTTCCAATTAATGAGGCATCAGGCGTTCACAAAATAAAATCATTTCTGAAAACCTTGTCGAAAATGAATCAGAGAATTCCAGTCCACTCGCATTTCAATACTTACCTAAAAAAAACACAAAATGCGATCTCTTGATTACCTTGCGCTTTTCCCATAACTGCGTCCTATACCTGTGACATACTGTTAAACTGAAGATAATAGTATACTGGGAAATATATATTTTTCATCTAAAATTCTTCGTTAAATTTATCCGTATTTCGTATGACAATCCGGGAAATTTGGATCACGGATTTAAAGTGAAGGAAAACGGTAGGAATCGATAATTATCCATTTTTTAACCCGTAATTTCATCAGTACCTTATCAAAGGCACCAACATTGGCAGACCGATTTGCACCTCGGAAGAAACGATCTTTCAAAAAAATCCAGTCGTCACAGACGATCGAAGCGCCAAAGTGGCGGCGGAGAGAGGTCACGGCGTGAAGGGGGTGGGAGCACGAGAGCCCATTAATCACGTGCGATTTTTGAGAATTCCCTCTTCGCACCCTCCTCTCTCTCTTTCACACTCTCGTTTAGTTGGCGCGGGAAGAAGAAACCTTGCGTTGAATTTTGTCAATCGGGTGGAGTGGGACGAAAGCTGCCTTTCTTTTAAATTTCCCCGGGGCTTTTGGGAAAATAATGAAACCCGGAAAAATGTCCTCGGAGGGCCGTTCGATAGAAATTTATGCCCCACCACCTCTGACGCCTAGAACGGAAACTAATGCTTTATTATTGCGCGTGAACAGGGGACGACACGCCAAGACAAGCAGTGTCGGCGTCGGCCAAGATAAATATCAAGAGCAGCCAACAGCGCCGCGGGGAAACGTTTATTTTCCTCGCTTCCTTCACAAAGGGCTTTCTTGGACATGACGCCCTCTAATACCGAGTAGGGAGTAAGTATCTCGCCTTGTGCGTTCTCACCGGCTGCGCCAACTGGGTGCGACGAGGTGGTCCCAATCGCCCAGCAAATGAGCTGCTTTTCCTTGTTGCCCTCCAACACTCCCAGGCAACAAAGTTCCCAGATTTAATCATCGATTAATTCCTTATCATTTCCACTATGCGCTTGACTTGCTCTTGGGAGTCGCTTTATTGAACACCGTAATCTTATCACGACAAGTGCATTATCTCGCTATGAGTCAGGTATGAGCTTATGCTAGTTGTTTAATTCCTACCAAACACGGCATTCGTGGGTGAAACTACGTCGAAAATTTTAGGGAAATAGACTGTGTGTGTCAATCGATACGAGGAATCCATTTTTCTTGCGCACGATTCTTGATTACAACAGCAGTAAACATTCATCACAACTACTAAAACTAAAGGCGCCCTAAACTACGAATTCTCCTAAGTAATATGCTCAAACCAGGCTCCGATAATGGCTGGTGTCCTGGCACCTTTTGTCATTAGCCAATGAATATGAATTGCTTTGCAATTCAACCTATAAAGAGCTATAATATTCCCTAACACCCATATCCCAATACCTATAAATTCATCAATTATATCATACCGATGACGACAGTCCGCAAAACCAGCGTAATAGAGCGTTACCTTAAAATCAGAAACAACGACATCGATACGTTTTAGCTAATTTTAGTTCAAATATGCATTTATGCCAATACGTTAAGGATTTAGCGCATTGAGCGAAATATTTCGGCCGTCGTAAAAATCTGAGACGATAAAATTGTTGCTGCCACTATGAAAGTACCCACTACTCCACCTATTTCTCAAATTAAAGATTTCTAAAACAAAAATTGGCACATACACCCTTATACGGTATTTGCACCACGGCCAATAACCTCGAGCAGAATATCCATCTCTAGATTACTTTGATTAAAAAGATTTCATATCGTACTTACAATAAGACACTAGAATGAGGTGGAAACACCTATCCTTGCGCACAATACTATAAAAAAAACAGGCTTCGAAAAACCCTTAAAATTAATGTTTAACCTTCTGATAACGGCACTTAACACCGGTACTAAATTACTAGTGTTACATCCACATAGACTATTATTCTGTGGTTTAATGGTAAAAAAATAGAGAATAATGTAACCTGAAAGAAAGGTATTTGTCGTTACATTCATACACCTGGTTTTCAATAGCTAACAAAAGTTCGAGGGTATGATATCATGAGAGGGAAAGGATTTCGCAGTTTCGTCTTGATTTTCGCTGAAACAGTGCGGCAACGTGATATAATATGTAACCTCAACATTTGGAGCAATTAAGACTAAATATCACTGATGTAACCGCAGCCCCACAGAACCTGTCACCGTTTGTAATATGGAGTTTAGAGTCCTTTGCCTAATGGTTGTAGAGGTATATTCACATGCTAAGTTCCTGCCGCTAAGCGCATGATGCACCGGGTACGGACAGATGAGCGATTATCACACCGCAATGTAGAAGTTAATGGCGAAGATAAGGCACGTGCCGCGCAGTACACTCGGCAGACTGTGCAGCTTAATGAAACGTCGAGAAACCAAAGAGAAAAGCATATACATCGATGTTGCGACACAAAGAATCAAGGATGGAGCTATATATAATCGAAGACAGGGAGGAATTAAAATTTCCATCGCTCTGGTTTAGCATACAAACCAAGCGTACTGACGTCAGTAACGCTCAGATAAACGAATGCTTCACCCCCTCCCCCCGCATCCGCTGTCGCTGCAGCTGGCGTTTGGACGAGGTTCGGGGGAGATTAAAGGGATTGGGGGGGTGGAGGCAACCACCCACGCCAGTCGGCCCAGCGTCGAATGAATGAGTAAGGGGAGAGGGCGAGGCGCGAAAAACTGCAAAAGGGTGTGGGTCGACTGGAAAATGGAGATTGGCTCACGGTGAGAGCGAGAGCTGAAAAGGTTATGTCTGGGAATGGGAACACGCGAACGAGATCAATTGCTAACAGGAGAGGCGGAGGTTTCGAAAGGCCTACTTCACATCTCACTAATTATTGGGAGTGGAGATGAGATCAGAGGGTCGCTACGGTACCAGCGGTCAGTGTTAAGGGCAAGGTCATCACTCTGCAATGTCTGTTTCAACGAAATACGTTGGTGGACATCGCTGTCCAATGTCATCTAAGGCCATATTTATAAGAATGGCTATGAAAGGAATAAAAAATGAAAGCACGTATTGTTATTCAAGCACATATCGATGGTATTTTTTTGCACTTAGCCTAGGCCACGCGAATGAGTAAAATTGAATAATCCCACGAAAGATGATAAAAGAAAATCTTTACTCTTCTCCATATGTTACATCCAATACCCATCCCACTAACCCTATACCAGATTCATTACCCTTTATAACCATTGGCTCTCTATTTTTACGTGTCATACTCATGTTTTTTATTTATATTTGAATCACTATTATCTTTTTGCACTTTGCTTCAAGTACTTTTGTTTACTTACTGTTTATCTCTCTTGAAGGATCCCCTCAGTTTTTCATTCAATAGGTGTTTCATTATATTACCAAAAACAGAACAAATATATCATTGGTATGCTATCCTCAATGATAATAAATTAAGTGGATGCAATTATCTACATGAAGAAATAATTTTAAGATAAACGAAACGGAAATGATTATGAAATGAAAAATGCACCAAGTAAAGAACGTAATCAATTAGGAAAAAACGTAACGGGAAATAAAAATTGTCTGGGCACCAGAAACATTTGACAAAACTGTGGAGTTTATCCTTCCACGGCCGTGACACTCGAAAAGCAACAGCTGCAGATAAATGAAAATGAAAAGTTATGGAGATATGGAGAGACTGAAGAAATAAAACGGATAGACCGAGTGAGCAATGATGCATTCATAACGAGGAGTGAGAGACTACAGAATTCTACGGAGGACGATAGAAAACAGAACTAAATTGGCATTTTCTGGCAGACAATAGTTTTATGAAGACCAAAAAAAAATAAATAAGCAGGAAGAATAAGAGAGGAAGACCAAGGACAAAATTTCGAGAAAAAAGTCCTGGAAGACAGGAAAACAATGAACTGTAAAGGAATTATGATAGTAGGAGAAAAGGGAATATTTTGGAGAGCGTGTAAAAGCCACTATTGATTAAAAAGCTGTGACTAAGGTGATGAAATGACAAACGCGACATGAAATATAAAACAAGTGAAAGAGATCAAATAGAAGTGATAAGCACCTACACAATCTCAAATGCAAAAGGTGCTTGAGGAAACTCAATGGAGAAAAATATAAGAAAAGAAAAAAATCGTTGCTGCAAAAGGGGGTATTAAAATGCGCACTTCCCATTAGGATTCCATGAATTTCCCACAGATGTGCTCAAAAAGCAGTGGCCTTTCAAATAACTTGAGCCGTCATTTGAAGCCAAATTCTTCCCACGACAACGAAGCTCATTTAAATTTTAGTTTTTCCACACAAAATGAAATAAGATTCATTGGTGTTGCGAGGGCACGTTCCAAGTTATCATTCGAATCATGAAGCAACCAAAGAAAATATTTCAAAGCTTTTGATCCATAGCAAATTTTAGAATCACATTCAAATTTTTTCAATAACGTATCGTGTACATGATGACTTCCGGTAACTTCTATAATAATTATACCATGAAAAATATTTTAGTCGAGTCGAGATCGGATTCTATCCGGACGACCCCAAGTAGGAAAACGAAATAACCTTACTGTCAAAAAATTATGTTTTAGTTTAAAAAAATAATACAGTTCCAAATATTTAAGGAATCGAGCTGGTTTTAGGAAATAATCTTGCAATTACGTGATACGTTTGACTTTATCTAATGTAAGGCAATTTGTAAAAACAGGGTGGCGTTGGCTACCAGTACGTTTCAAACTGCTTAAAGAAAAATTAAACTATAATAGGAACTTACCAATCAAATATTTCAGGGAAGCTCTAATTGCAGACTGGTTACCCACCTGAAATAAGAGATAAGCTTTAATGAAAATGTTCAAATTCGATTGAATTTAGAAAGCATAAAAACGCATATGGAAAAGAGAAAATAATAAAATCAGAGAGGCACGAAAAAAAGAGAACACGTGAAGCCATAAGAGCGCGTAATCAAATTGTTACAGACGGATTTATATCAACAAGAATATTTTAACATGGGCTGTTATTGCTTCTATTGAAAGGAGAACACTTTTCATGCACCACGGCAATATATTTTGTACGGAGTTATTTTAATTTTACAGATTGTTGCCAGAAAATGAGCTCAAATCAATGAAAAAGTATTAATAAATATTTTCTACGGTGATTAAAATAAAAGAAGCAACCTGACTGAATAGTTACAAAATATGAATGAATCCTTCGTACTAACTCAAAATTGGTGGATGCGAGAATAATCATGTTAAATTTCCAGGCGAATTGACGGCTTGGTGAAGTCATCACACTGAAAAGTTTGAGCTATTGCGAAAATGTCATATGTAATTGCTCGCTTTCCGCAGGCCTACGCAGTTAAGCACTTTTTCACGTCTTTGTGAGCCCTTTAATTTCCCGCTTCCTTATTAACTCCTAAGAGCAGAGTTAACTAAGATATCCTCGCACAGTATACTTAAATAAGAGCTGTTGACGCAGCGTATGTATCCGCTGCATAAGATACGGTTTGGAATTACAAATTTGACCAACGACGTTTATATATTATTTAAGGGCGTCATAGGCATCAGGGTGGTTTCCGTTACGTTAATGATCAGTTAACATCACCAATATAAGAGTAGAATTACAATATTCAATAAACGGGGTTTGTGCTCTAGTATTCAGTTATGATTATAAAAATCTAAGAAATCCAATTCGAGAGGACTAAAACCGAATATATAAAATAAAACCAAGGACATGGAAGTGAGGCACTGAAAGGTTCACCTTTATGCCGTGTTTCTATTTGTTTGAAGTAATGCTTGAAGTGAAGAATACTCGCAGTAATTCAGTTGATAAAGTGAAACATTTGTTAAAAATTTTAGCAGTTAATATAGATGGGAAAAGGGACACTGATCTAGTAATTAATTTCTTTTACGAGTCGTTTAGACCAAGTAAATTGATAAATTTGGCCGCAGTCAAGGAAATAAAAATGAAGGCACTACTACTTGGTACACAGGACAACATGGTGCCCAACCAACACTGGGGTATGCGGCAGCGGGTGTATCAACACTAGAAATATTGTTAAATAGCTACAATTTAAATTTAGAATCAAACGGAGAGGTTATAATATTCAACTAATGGAAGAAAAGAGCTTAACGTGCACTTTGAAGCATGAAATGGACAGACTTGAGAAATAAACTAGGACTATCCCTATATATGTAGCGATAGTCTAAGATATGATTCAATACATAGTCAGCCGGCACTATTCACCTTTTAATTTTATTTCTCACCTAACAAGTCTGAAATTTCCTGAAGCATGAAATTTACCTTGATCAGTACAAGTTACTTCCACGGCAACAACCGTGAATGGAGTAGTACAGCCGTACATTCCTGGGCACCCATCAAATGAAAACAAATTTCCCATGCCGAGTTGACGAACGGGCGATAAAAAAGGATATAAAAAAGGGGGCTAAGGACCCATGAATACACCCCCGACTTCAATTTCTTCACACAGCCTTCCCCTTCCCTCCGCACCACCGCCCTCTACCCTTCGAACCAGCCCCACGCGCCCCCGTCACTCTCATTGCCTCGACTGTCGTGGAACACTTTGTTCCAAATCCACCGAAGGCCTGGAGCTGAACGACGCGGGGGGAAGTTCGGTTATTGTATTGAATCCCCCGCTCCCCACAGGCAAGTCGAGGCGAAGGAGGCGCGATGAAAAGGCGCTTGAAAAAAAATTCAACGAAAATGAACGCAATAAAAGACGGGAGGGAAAAAAAATTAATAGAACTCCACCTCCGACTAACTCCTTTGTCTTCTGCGTACCTTCTCGTCTCTCGAACCCCAATTCCCCGCCGCTCCCAACCTACCTGAAGTAACACACACACACACATGTCGCTACTCAAGCTTCAACTCCTCCTTCCTTCCTCCTCCACTCTCACCACCCATTCCAACGGTGCCCACACGCTGATAATGCCAATGACTCATTTCCCTACACAAATCCACTCGACCAGCGGTTCACATTTGCCTCCGCTCATAGCGCCCTATTCGGTTCTTCGCCTTCGCCACCGTTCACGTGAATGTCCGAATGCTAGCAAGTATGTCCGTCGCCGTCGTTTTGGGGGTACCACGCGCTTTCCGCGCGATTGACCTGGCAGCCCACGGATACCCCTCAACCTACATAGAATTTCGCGAGGTGACCACAGCTGGGGTTGGGCTACAGCAGCGCGGGGATTGCCCGCGTTTTTTTTTGGTTCACCCTAATGGGGGAGGTCAGTTGAGTGAGAGAGAGGCTCTCTATGAACCATGCCAAACAGAGCATTTCAAACTTTCTGATGATTTCTCTCCTTGTGAGGTGCCAAGCCGCGGTGTCCGGTTTCATTCACCCGTAGCACTGACTCTTTCCTTAATTACGGCAATTAGTAATTATTATTGGGGATAAAAAAATGCTCAAATCTCGTCCAATTAAAAAAAAACAAAAAATAGAAGGGTTAGGGAAAAAATAATTCCATTATCTTCCACGAAAAAGGGACATACGACTTACGGAGGGTCACAGGCCTTCGAAAGATTAATTGAGAAGTAACTTTAAATTTAGTTGATTTATTCAACAGTTCTCTTTATTTAACTTTAGTTAGTAAAGGGCAGTACTCTTTCTACCTTTAAACACAGATTTCTTTTATACGAGTTAGCTCCGTTGCTTAATTAAAAATATAGCAGTAAAAACGAATTTCCTGCCGATTCGCTCGTCCAATTTACCCTCTGAGATACACATAGGAATCACTTCAGTGACCAGTTAATTTTGTGTCAACGCATTCTCGAGCGCTATTAAAAAAACAAACCTGAAGAGCTAATTAGTAAAACTGGTTCAAAAAATCGAATAATTTTAGAAGTTTTCTCTCTTAACATCCTCCCCCAGATGGAACGCAACGAAATCCTGAGAAGATTCATATTGAAAACAATTCAGAAAACAGAAAAATGGTAAAGTATTTTAAGGACCCGTTAAAAAGGGCGAGGAAGTAAAATCTACCACTAAACTTTCTTTTTCCCTGTCGTAGTTCCACCGGAAAAGAGACCCAATGCTTAACCACTCGAACAATGACCGGAGCGGCGGAAGGTGGGAAGGTCTCTAAGTCACCCTTCGCCACTCCCTGGGGGCATCATAAAGTCGGCAAGGGCCGAGAGAGCCATGCCTACCTGGGCCACGTGTAGTGAGGGAAAGGGAAGGGTTGCCAGTGGAAACCTAACGTGAGTAAAAGGAACGAAAGGCATAAAAAAAGTGGGTACGAGGAACCATCCAAGATTTCTCCCAGGGATTTATTTAGCAGATTTTCAGGAGAGGAGATTTTCAAGACGAGAGATTTGGCCACGCTGAAAACGGCAGTGGACTCAAAACACCATACCACCACCTGGCATTAAACAACAGTTATTGAATACCGATCCTCGATAAGCATAGACCATTTAAAAAAACGCTTTTCGCCACATATCAAATGTATCAAGAATAATGATTTGCTTTAACAGTGGTAACTAACTTAAACGTGTGTACGGCAGAAGGAGAAAAATCACTCATAAATGAAG
>LYUA01001611.1:291120-301240 GCA_002093875.1 Calopteryx splendens
GAAAAAATTAAAGTACAAATATTATTTTTGCAGAGCAAGGGACATCGCAGTTCTTAAATGGCGCTCTAAAAATAGTCTTTATCACCGCCTACGAAAGAAAAATATCTCCCCATGGAGAATAATAATTCTGTCACGTCAAAGAGTTCGAATTAAAAATATAAAATGATAAAAATTCTATTTCAATGCTGGTGGCTAATTGGCAATTGGCTAATTTCCCTTAGTGTGAAAACATCTTGACGAACAAAGAGGACGTAAAGGCAGGACTAGATGGTAATGAATTTTAAAGAGGCATATGGTGGGGAAATTAATCAAGCCATGCGGGTCTTGCAGTGGAAACGAGTCGGATAATTTGCATTCTCTTCGTCCGGCACAACGCCAGCACAACGCTATTATGCTGACCGCGTTAATCCATTGTTTCCCCGACGCATCCGTAACGCTCTCTCTGAATACGAATGGCACACATACCTGTACGCGCATGCGATTCTAGTTTCAGTAATGTACAAATATTCTTGCTGTTATAAGTTAGTTATGGCTCAATTAAAATGATAAAGTATTAAGCACAAACAAGAGAAACAGGCTTGCTTTACGAATCTAGTAACATCAATTGGTCCCTAAACGTTGGCGTCTTGGTGACATAACGAAATTTAAATGGGACGGATTGACGTAAAATTGATCCAGTCGATGTCACACACATCGGTATATAAATAAAAACTACCTCAAGAAGATGTAAGAAGAGAGTTGTATATTCAAAAAAGCGGTGTATAAGCCAAGTAATAATTTGATTGATATAAAACCTGTTTGGAAATATACATTCATACCTGCCAGGATCACTCCAAATGTAGCATCACGCTTGGGGATCAAACATCGTTGGAAGGAATAAAGAAAGGATTGACCGAATTCAACCATTGAAGAATTTCAGCCCGAATTCATACCACGTGGTGGTCGGCAGGTGAACGGAATACAAAGCAACGCGTCGCCTTCACGGCACACCACGATTTATTCTCATACCCTCGTCCTACTGGAAGGTGGACATTCCACAAAATCCAGGCAGCCTTATGCGGCGTTTTCTCCTCCTTTCGCTAGTGGAGGTGGAGGTCAGAGAGAAGAGTCGGAGACGGGAAGGAGACCGGCAGCGGGAAAGGTAGAAACAAAAGAGCATCGGCCAACGAATACATATCCCATTCAACACGAAGAAGCCCGATGCCCTCTCTCCGCGTCCATCCTGCGAAGGGGGGTGGGGGGCTGGGGGAAGCGGAGGAAGGAACCAGTTTACCGCGCGGATTCAATGCTTGACCCTCTATCCCTCCCCACGCAGCCTTAGCTGCTTCTATATTTAGATCCGAAGCCTTTTATACATACAATACACGCTCCGCCGGCACAATGAAGGCGCAAGACCTTTATCCACACGGGTTTCGATGAGAGCTGACGACAGAATGCACATCGTTGAGAACCGAATGTCAGACAATTATCTGGAGTGTTACGCCACGATTGACAGTGGGAAAGGGGAGAGGGAGTATGATAATCAAGGGAAGGGGGGGGTACCATCCTTCTTGAGGCGGAATTTACTTAATCCATGCCATCGAAATGGTTTGCTATTTCTGGAGTCTAAGGGGTCACGGAGAAAGCACTTGAGCCACTTAAGATTTAAGGGCTGCGGTGCTTGTACGCTGAAATGCCTCCTCACTTAGTAGTGGCTGTTTTTAATCATTCTGTGCGGGGTCTTATGAGTCGTGCGAACGCTTACCATGGAGAGGCAATGAGATAACGCGACCTACATTTGTTCGAGCAAGTTAAAATGGCGGTTTGTAAGCAAGAGGTTTTCTTCTTCTTTTCGAGTTAAAATTTAACTTCAGGAAGTCACCTATTTTTACTGGCAAAGAAATGTTTGAGAATTTTTCATAACCAAATAATGACTATTTGCATATTTTTACAGGTTCATATCGAGATTCAAACTACATTACACAGTATTACAATAAACGCATGACATGCTCCCTTGGGGAATGAACCAGTAAAATGTAAAATAGTATTGATGGCTACACGCACTGTTCAAATGGCCCTACAATACTATCTAACTTACAATATACTTTAGATCAAACTGATTAAATAGCAACTATTTACATGCATAGTGGCTAACAATATAGTTTAAAGTATGAACATTTATGAAATTGTCTCTTATTAGGGATACTATCACAACTTGCAGGTTCATTACTATATAATATTTAAACATAATAAACACAAGTCACTTCCTTGTTTAACTACATAATTTAAAAAAATAATTCTTATTTTCCTTCGCCCATTAACACTGATTATAACGCAACCCGCAGCAAATATTCCAATTCTAGCAAGCATAACCAATGGAAATGAAATCAACTGCTAATGCAAATTGAGATAAAGGAATTGAACATCAAATGACATAAAAACTATCCCGTAATGATGGTAGCCATTCGCATGAAAAGGACACACCTATCATAAACTTTAACTTACGTCTAGGGAAATGATCATATGAAAACAGCAATGACAATATCCGGTGAATAAAGCTAAGGAAGACGTTATCTGCCCAGGAAACCAGATATACTCCCCTGGATTTATAAGGGAAGGATTCACGGATTTATACTGCAGTGTTGTGCAAGCGAAAAAAATGAGGGGGAATTCCTCAGCTGGTAGAAACCTCAAGGGAACAGAATGACGTTATGTCATGATGTACACTCCCCCAATGTCACTGTAGGTTCCAGTAGCGAGATATGGCGACGTCCTTTCAAGCCCCATCAAGCCAACTTTGGAATATCGGTATGAAACACGAGGAAACGTAAATCGGTCGATGTCTATCCCAATCCAAAACTCTGTAACTCATGAAATAAGGAAAAGTCAAAGTTCAACATGGAAATGTATTCAAGTGATTAACTTTCATCTATTTCATTTTTTGTTGATCGGTTAATGCGTTCGGATTCTATTGGTTTAAAATGGAGTCACTAATCGGCTCTCTTCATCAAATCTAAGGGTTTAAACTACAGAAAGACGCATCGAATAACTAACAAGGATGTTCTACGGAGATAAAAGGAGGAGAAAGAAATCAAATTAAAACAATGAAAGTAATAAGGGGATATGTTGTGAAAAATTGGTTTTACGAAGACAGTCGAGAGCAAATGATTGAAAGGGAAGAACAACAGAGGAAGGCATCGGGCGAGATATATAAAAACAAATGATAGCAGACGTGAAACCGAGGAATATCACGAAACAATGCGGCTACTTGTTTGGAGCACTGAGTTGAGAGACCGATATTATTAATGATGATATGCATTGGGTACACACGTATTTAAAACTATGATCACTTCGACGGAAGGTCACATACTTCTCTCCGGATTAGTTTATCATTTAGATCTAAGAATATACTTTCAGTTTCAGAAGCAAAAGCACTGCGCGCAAGCTTTCTCGACCCTGAATTTATTTGCTTTTTCTGAAAGCACCCGCAGGAATGCACGCCGATTGCCGGCCTCATCGCTCACCCGGAAAAGGAAAGCCCGTAGACGAGAGTCTGAGGGTTGCCAAGGCTAAGCTGTTCATGGAAAGATCTTTGGTTGGGGGAAAGCTGGAAAGAGAAAATGAGAGAGAGAGAGGGGGGGGAGCAGTGGTGAGGAAACGCATTGAAGACTCCAGGGAATGATGGATAGGTTTTCGTAACGCGTGCTACCAGCAACTTAAATATCGCCGGAAGAACTTTAAACGCCACGGAATGGATATTTGCCAAAATATTGAAGCTTCGTTTTGCCTCACTACTGAACTGGTATTCATGAGAGAGGGCATGGAGCGAGAGATCTGTATTCCTGTTTTCATTACGGTAAAATACGGCCCGAAAGTAAATAAGGGAACCTTAATATAACACAAACTTGTTTTCATTTCCATTAATAAATCAAGCAAGCGAATTTAAAATTCCAGCGAGGGGTAAACCTTCCGATATTACTCTTCCAAAATTTTGTAAATTACAACCAACGTCTACAATATCACGGTCTGAGATGTGAAAAATGAATTTACATTATATTTTATGCATTAAAATAGAAGTTAATGAGTGAATGAAAAAAGTTTTACCTAAATTGTCTATAATCCAAACAAAAATTGTGTTGATAAAAAAACGTCTCATTTAACACGCGTATATACGTATCAGTTTTATGTTATCATTTATATATTAACTTTTATTATTTTTATCGAACAGTGCTATGAAATTCAAAGCCTCTTGAGTACCTAATCCTTATTTTAAATTCCACAATATTCCTGTAAATACATACAAATAATTGAAAGATAAATATTAAATACCAGAAATATTCATCCTTAAGGGAGGATGCCTTGAAAAAAGTTATTAAAATGGGGCCACATACTAAAATTATCAATTCAGGAAAATCGGCAAAAGAGAGTAAAGCATTTTACAAGTTTCCAAATACTAACAAGTCGTGAGTTCGGCTTCCGAAATTACGAAAGTGGAGTAACAAGCAATACGACTCCCTGAGGAAGCTTCCTTTCAAAAGATGTACTCACTGCCTTTGCGTCCATGTTATTTTAAGCTACGAAAAAGATGAATTATTGGAGCTGCTGGAACATAAATTACTTTTGTAGACAACCGGTTAGCGTATATGTTTTGCGAACAGTGAGATAAAGATTATCATTACCAATCTACCGGTTAAGGTAGGTTTCAGATGGAAGCACCGCAACAGTAACCCTTTCTTCATATTACATACTTCCTGCCTCCGTTCATTCCATCCAACATGCCTAATCTTTTCCTCCCTCTCTCTATCTTACCCAACATTCTACCCTCTATCACATTCTTCAGCAATCCATAGATGAGTACGCAAATACCAGCATTTTTTTAAGATGTGTACCAGATTCCAAAGTAGAGAATACATATAGAATCTATTTTGTCATACTTATTTTTATGCAGCTGTTTAAGCCATAAACCTGATATACCTTTCATTAAAAATTTATTTTACACAAGGTCCTCAATTAATGCATCAATATCAAACCCAAACGAAAGTTAAACTAAATTTAACAAAAATACTTATCTGAAATTAAAGTTATAAATTCAGAAAACTGCATGAAATAAAGCAAATATATATATTAAAACAATTGCATTTTGGATAAAAAATCACCGCGTACCTTTGAAACACTTTACAGCGAAGTAAAAAATTTAGATACGCAACTGGACAACCAATTTTGACGAGTTAATTTGTATACACGTTGAGGTAAAAACGAGATCTTAGATAATTCGGATTCTAAACTGAGAGACTCCCGAATTAAAATCTGGGCCACTTCGGCTAAACCTAAGTCGTGTGGTTTTTCTGTATACTACAATTTTATGGGAAACCACAGGCTACAGAAGAATAGAATCTGGTATTCCTACACATCCCGTGAGACTTTACACCGCCCAAAGAGTGAGTTGAGTTCTCCCGATACTTCGAAAACTAACCTTTGGATTGATGACAGTTGGGTTTTTTTATGTACGGAGGAATTAAAACAACAAATTAGACATGTTGAACCACATTGAATCACAAACACTTTTCCAAAGATTTTACGGATAAGGAAAAAACACTATTTTTAATATAGTGGTACTATTTAATTAATAATTGATTTTACTTTTAAAAAGAAACGAATATATCTAGATAGCATTACAATTAAGAAGTGTTTCCATAAATTGCAACACTCAGTTACACCAAACTAGAGCGTTTTAGGGGAATGGAACTGCCGAACAATAATTTCCTTTGCATAGCATCAATAGCAATTACTATGTCCGATTTCCACTTTTTCTGAAGTCATGAAATGTGAGTGGGTGTTGGATGCACATAGTTTTTTTTGTTGCTCGGCACCGCTTATATTTTATTAGGTAGTAGCTTGAAAGAAGAAATAAGGGAATAGGTGAAAAATGAATAGTGTGTGGCCTTTTGTATTAATATTTTATAGACAAAGGCCATCTGCAGCGCACAAGTTAAGACCTAACCCCATGAACGTCGCATCGTATTTTAAGTCCTCTTCTTATATCGAACAAGTGAGGAGCGCAGTAATTACGCTTACCTGGAAACACTCCCGGATATTGATAACAGACAGTAGGGCACACAGTAAAAACCACAAGCCCAATAAAACTACACTAAAGTATTTATTACAACCCAGTTGCTATAAGCTATGATGTTTTTTACTATGACTATATGAAGCTTCTTTAAATAAATGTAAAACCTATACATCAGGAAGCACTTTTTCGGAAATTCATTTTCCTGAAAACTTTTTACAGTGAAAGGCATTTGGAAAAGTTCGATTTTCAAGCATATAATTATATAGAGAAGTCTTAAGGTATCGCAGTTCATCATATGGTTCAACAATACTGTGAACTGCAGAAGATTCAGACACTATAAATTAGGGTGCAATAAGTTTTACGTTCCCTTGTTTTACACTGAATTTTGTGTACAGTAATATATGAAAGCAAAATCATTAGAACAAATGTAGAGATTTTTGGTCGATGGTAAGCTAGTTTTTGCCGACACTGGTTTTCTCTTCAAATTCTGGCAACCTTTCTAATGGAAAATAACTGTTTTTGAACTTTTTCTCTGGTATGAATACGTGGAATTCAATTAATCTACGACACGAAATGTTTCTTTAGATCATGTCAAAAGAGATTATTGCAATAAAATATCGACCTGGAGGTTAAAAAATTTACGAGTACGATGGCTTGATTTATTCGAGATTCAAAAACGTATTATTCCCAACATGTATACATGCTCCTAAGCGCATTTTTGACAATGCCGTAAGAATAACCAAATAAAGAGTAGAATTTGCTCTTTTTCAATTCAATGCCACTGACACATCAAACTTCTCACTTTTCAATGCACTGAGGAAATCAATTCCAACCGATTCCTCGGAAATATAACAAACATTACGTAGTTACCATATTACTTGTGTTCGCAGTTTATAGCGAAGCATTAAAATTTACTTATAGATACATTAATTTATTCTTCGAAATTATCAACAATTAATTTAGCATTAATCTAATATAAGTAGAAATTTGTTTGTGTTATCCTGGATAGTATGCATACATGAATTACCGAAGAGGTCAGTGTGATGCCTACCATGCAGGGGCGAAAACCCGTGTTGCGCTCGATGCGTTCACCGTGGATTGTTACCAGAATGGCCTCTTTCTACGGAACAATGCACAACGATCATGCCAACAGGATATTTACTACGAAAGCAAATAATTAACGAGACAATATGATGATATTTCTTCTTGGTAAAATATTTTACGAAAAGACAGGAAGGACGCTGTTGACGCTTAACGATAATATAATTTGGTTATGCCAATTTTTAATTTATTAGGAAGTAACTAAATGTTAATTTTAATGTAGATATACCAAGAGTGCGAAGAATACAATACTCATGTAACATCCCTTTTGTAATTTTAAAAAAATTGAATAACTGAACGAAATATATGTAAAAAAATGTATTTTATTTAAGATTCAATTACATAGAAAGTAGACCTTTTTTTAATATTATTTCGAGGAAAAAAATAAACAAAATGATCGAAAGCAAAATAATAGTAACAATTTCCGGACACTTGCTTTATATTTTTTGTTTTCATATAGGTTTTTCTGTCTTTCATCAGGCAGTATTTACCATGAATACGTTGATTGATATAAATATTTAATATATAATATTTAATATTTATATCAATCAACGTATAAATGTATGTTTAAATATAAATATTTAAACATGCATAGATAAACTATGAGTATAATTCAAATCGTATATTTAAATGAAATAACTTCCAAATGCACCTTCATACTACGATATAAAAATAAAAGTTTAAAAATAGAAATCAGTACTTGATAATTCCAATTTGGTAATTAAAAATCCAAAGGAAAGGTGAAGAGTCTCTCGATTATGCGCATATGTACTCATCGTTCCCGTCATTTTAAAAGACTTTTACACTGATTATGATGTAAATATTAAGTGTTATTAACTATAAACTACTTCCCGACGAAAAAAGCTAATTTAAGAGCTTGAATTAGTGGCTGATTGATACTCGGATACCCATGTGAAACTATTGAACATAACTCCATGTGTCATGAAAGTTTTTCCATTGCATATAAACCTACCATGTTTTCTGATAAAACGCTTCCTGAGAAATGATTAATGCGGCAACGCAAATGGAAAAATTGGGAAATAAATTGCAAAGCCACTTCTCTTCGGGCAATAGGAAAAAAGCGGATAACAGTTAAAGTTTAGTACTAAGAGGTGCTACTCTGCTTGCCAGAAAATTTGAATATTTCATCCAAGCCTGTAGAAGTAAAACGTTCTGCCACCACATGTCCTTTGATATGTATTTCAGCTCCAAATGTGCTAAGCGGGATCTTCGTAAGTGCACGTGAGTCACAGTTTTTGTTGTTTTCGATACACGGTGCTCTTCTCTGCCTGCGAATCATTTTCAATCGTATTTCCAGAGCAACAGTCGTTACGAGCACTATCAAAAATATTGGACATTTTTTTTGGGTACCACCATTTGGTTTGGGTACTCATTAACAAGAAAATTACACACGAGACGAGTTTAAGTGCTGAATGTTCCGAGACTGCTCATACCCGAACAACATGGCGCTCACGTGCAGGTTTGTCAGTAGTTGAAGTTGATGTTACAGGAATACCAGTACAGATCTGACCTCATGTGACTTTGTCCTGTTCCCCAATGCGAAGATACACCTCCGTGGAAAGCATCATCAGAAGCAGTGAAGCCGGATGAGGTTATTTTGAAAGATATATCCAAAAATGTCATCCAGCATGTCTTTGAAAACTAAAAAAATATGATGGGGCAAGTGCATCTCATCCATTACGACTACTTCGAGAAGAACCATCGGAATTTGAAGGACGAGTAAAGTATGTTATAAAAATAGTAGTATGATCATTCTTCATTGAAGAGACCACACACTTGGCCCGTTATAAGTTTTTGGGAAAAAAACATTCCTACGTAATATACGCAGGGCAGCCTTGAATAACTAACTTTTAAATCGCATAGAAGGAGATCATGGCGATGAAAAAGTGAAATAGATATACTATTACTCAATAGTTAGCCCGTACATCCAAAATACTTCGAGCATTTGGCACTTGTTTTACGAAATAGTGATTGATGAATTCTAAAAAAATACAGAGGAAATCATTCCGGGTCATTGAAACCTGAGGAGAAGATTCAAAACGTCACGAAATTAATTACAGAAAGATTGAAGAGCATTGAAGACCCAACGATAGATTTAGCTAATTAAAATGTTCCCAGGAATTGGTTCAAAGAAACACAGCAATTCCTAAAATAGTAATTTATTACGACCATGGTTTTACTGCCGTGCAGCATCATAAGGTGGCGGCATCATCAGGTACAGCCTAATGATGCTGCACGGCAGCGAAATCATGGACGTTGTAATAAATTGTGATTTGTGGAACTGCAGTTTCTTTGAACCCATACCATGGAAAATGGAGACATTCTACAAAGTTAAGCCTGAGACAGTACCATAATTAAAAAGTACCAATCGTTTAATTTTATCTGCGAGACATGACAGGGAAAGGGAAAGAGGTTATTCAATAACAAGACTAAATCGGCATGTCAGAATATGGTGATGAAAATAGATCCATGAACACAATGCAAGGAGAAGAAAACGCTGGCGAGCACATCCTACCCTGTACAGACCATATTTCCCCATTCAATCTATTCACAACTGGTGCCTTATAGTCGCCCCCATCCTTAAGTCCTTCCGGGGCATTGCGTGGATATATTTGAACGCATACCCTGAATGACACGTCGGTATTAAATACCCTCGGCTGCGTTTGAATTCGATGAACAGAAGTACTGAGCGAAAAGAGAATCAAAACCGGAGGCTACTTCAAGTAATTCGATGATGGGATAAAAGTGGACTCATATTCGCTGCCCTCTTCGAAAGTTTTCGGGGTGATTTCACTTGAACGATGGCGAGGAGATAGGAACTTAATTTTCTGACTCAAAATGTCCGCGTGTCGGCGTCAGGCTAAGAAAGTTAATTCATGGGGCAGATCACGTCGCCCAGGGGATCGCAGGAACCTGGCCCGCAGTAACCCCGGAGAGGGAGGGGGGGGG
>LYUA01001611.1:323985-338629 GCA_002093875.1 Calopteryx splendens
ACCTTTACCTCCACAGGCGAGCGTGCTACCAATGGGCCACCTCTCCCCCCAATTCAGTTCTATCCACTACTACGATCCAGGTTCAACTATACTCTGTTTAGTGCCTGTCTTAATCTTTCGCAGCTCAATGGTCCCCGTATTTGCTGTCTGAAATAATTTCGTTGCTGCTCGATTTTCTGTTTGAATTAATCTTGAATTTGTTTTTGTTTTCCTTTGTCCTAAAACCAATAATTTTCTGCGGAAGAATTTGAAGGCTGAGTCAAGAAGGAGCGTCAGACGTTACTTCATCAACGGCAACAATTCTAGCACTCAAAATATCCGCATTAATGCATTATTATTGCAAGCATTTCAAGTCGTGTAATCGGCATATTTAAAGCAACAAGAAATACGTTAAATATTACAAAAGCGTATCAAATCAAATGAAAAACGGTGACTACTTATGTTTTCCAGCAAAAAAAGCATTTGAAGAGTCCAAATAGGTTTATCCTAAATTTAAAAAAATTCATTTGACTGAAATACACTAAACAAAGTACGTATTTTTACGGATAATATATAACACATTCATCTAGAGCCTATCGCTGCTTATCATGAAAGCCAATTGGGCGAAGGGCACGGTGCGAGACCTCAAGCCAATTTCCACAGTGGCTTAATGGTGTCTAAAGACGGTCGATGATTGGTTCCCACTCCCCAAGTTTGCCCTGCCATAGTACACCAAGCGTATACCAAGCAATCGATATATTTCTACCATTCATAATTCCGCAATCTGCTAAGGAAAAACGATAAGACGTTAAATTAATGAAGCATCCTCCGGCAAAGCAGCAAAGTTTTTTATTCAAGGCCATATCTCGCTACAAGTACACGAAAGCGGAGAAATGTGGAAGTCCTTTTAAAAATAAAACGCCCATACAAAGAGCCAACATCGGAGACTAATGCTCACGGTGGCCCCACGCATGACTAAAGTCGTGGGTGCAACCATATCACAGAGTCAGGACACGGTCGCGATGAATTATAAGCGACGGAAGGCGGGAAAGCGCTCAACAAACTCAAATGGGTCGAGGCGATAAAATATTTCGCACCCCGTCCTCGAACTGTGTCTACCCTTATTCTTCCCACCTCCCCACACCTACTTCCCATCTTCCCCCCCTCCACCTCCCCTCTCCTCTAGCTGAAGACTAGAGGGTAGGACTAGATAACGCAGTGATTCAAAATTTGAGTGATAAAAATAAGCAAGAGGCATTCGTTCTCAAGTTACAATTTGACGCAAAATGATCAAATGTCAGCAACCAATTGTCAGATAATCGTCTCACGACCATGAACAAGAGCATATAATTTCTCTCATTATTATATCTGTACGTTTTACATGTACGCTAACCTGATTACAAATGTATGGGCTTACAAGAGGAATCAACTCAGAGAGAAATATAATACAGACTGTTTCATGGAAAATTTGATCTTGAGATTAAATTCTTTTACAAATATAATTCATTTACAAAGAAATCTTTCTATAGCACAGTCTTTGTATTCCATCAAAAATTCAAGAAAATTCATCTTTCATTATTAAATCGTCAAAAAATATTGTTACAAATAGAGGCAGATGCATAGTAAAATGTTGAGGCAATGAAAAGCCTGTAAAGGATTTTATGTAATTAAAGATAAAAATAAGAGAATGCAAGGAAAAAATTAAGTATGCGGTTTATGAGATGAAAAAGAAAAAGGGAATGTTAAAGGAAGTATATAATTCCACCATTTTTCGCATATGTAATTCCACCCCTTTGTTTAATCAGACAGAGGACCGCAGAAAAACGAGATTTTTTGAATGGAAACAGAGGAAAATGGAAGACAGAAAATGGAAAACTCAGAAATAAAACTGGACAAAAAGGGAAAGCTTATAACTACCGGTCAGAAAATTAGTGCTGGTAACAAAGGGAAACATGACTGCAAATCTAAAATCATATGTAATGGACAAGTTCTAGAAGACATGAATTACAACAGATCGCTTTAAGAATTAATAGGGATAAAGAGGGCAAAACTGATTGGTTAAGTAGTTAGATATAATCAATTCTTTACCAAGATACTCCAAGGAAAAGTGGTAGGGGAGATATCATGAGGCCCCACAACTTCATTCTTCATGAACATGGATAGGGAGATGGACTTCGTATTGTACGGCACCCTGAAGGAAGCAGCGTTGAACTCAGAGGGGTCAGAGGCGCGTAGATATTTCGACAATGCATTCCCTTGAGAATGCTGATGAATGGTTTGAATACATCACTTTCACGTAAAGTTTTACCTAGCAACATAATTATTCAATTACACACTGCATGGAAAAAAAAGAACATCGTTCTAGGGGAAGGTAAAAGGTTGATTCGTGTGCGGCACAGAATCCTTGCGGTATAGCTCCACTCATTGAGGCCCACTTAAATGTTTTCGTATCGATGACCAATGCGCTTTTTAGTACGTTTAAATTACTCATCGCTGACCATTTAAATTACGAAAAAAACCGGAAAAGGTGAAGGCAGAATGGACGATCGTGTTACGACGGTGGGACAATTAGTCTGGTACGAACGTGTGAAATGAAGTAATGACACCGGTGACTTATAGAAGTTGGCTAAAAAGACGAAAAACTGAAGTTAAAAAGGGAGAGTGAGTGGGTAGGAGTGCAAAGTGACTTGAGAGAATGTTAAGGAATAAGACGTGAAGATATGGGGCGGGAAGGCGGAATCGCTAACAAAAAGAAACACATAGCAGGATTAAGAAAAAGAATGAGGGGAATTGGTTTTGAGGCAATGAATAGCAACAGAGGCAGCATGGAAGGGACGGAATATGGTGTGCGGAAGGGATGTCAGAAGAGGAGGAAGATATATACAGAGAGAGAGAGGGTGCAGAGCTGTGGAAGTAATGCCACTGGTGGGAGAGGACGGTGAGCTAAATATAGGGAGGGGTTGCGCTCAGCCGGATGCGAGGGCGAGCCGTCCGGGGGTAGGGAGGAGGAGAAAAAAACCTGTGCACAAGGGAAGAATGAAGGGATGAGAAGGATTTGATAGCGCTTTAGAGAGGGTAGAGGGCAGGACCATAAAGGCTGGGTGCGTATATAGGTAGTAGGTATGTTTATGTGCCCGTGCGTTAGGCTCCCCGGAAGTGGCATAGTATATGTTTGTGTGCGTGTACGATGTCGACACCGGGATGAAAAGATTTCTAACAATTAACGGGAATGGAAGAGTGAGGAAGTGGGTAAACTGTATTTACGACGAATTAGTGCTTACCGCCGGAGGAATATCGTAACGGGCGGATTTTGGTCCTGAAATTTTCTCGCGAGAGCAAGATTAAGCATTTCATCAACTAAGTCCACTAAATGATGGAGAGACCCATCAAGGAGACCATTCCATATCCCTAGCCCCCTTCGGATTCACGTCACAGGGCATTAAAAATATCAATCAGAGCACAAGCTGAGAGTAATTTAAATCAGTCGACGTTATCCAATTATTCAACGAGATTGGTGCAATCAATAAAAAAATTGATGCCGAGGAAAAAATCACGGGGAAAAAAACAAAAAGAGTCGACGAATTCAGCTCAATACGTTACTCCTCCTGATCATCAAACAGCCATTACAGTACGTTATAATATGCTGAACATGAATTAGACCGTTTTTTTGAAATTCTTTTGAATCAGATAATTCTAATGACGTCTAAAAAACTGGGGAAACGAAAAAACAAACGAACGCGGTGTTTATAGGTAGGCAGAGATATATAATTTTTTGGGAAATACCAAAAAAGGTTTTCATAAAAAATCGAAGTACAATTCAGCTAACGGTATCATAAAAAGCGAAGTACGTGGACTAAACAATGGCTGTAATAACAGAATAAATGGGACACGCGATCAATATTTTCAACCATAAAATACGTAATTATTTGACTCATGTGTATCTGAAATGTTAACATTAACCTGCAACATTCCTCACGAAATATTATTTGAAATATAAATTCACTATCATTTTCAAATTTATGAAGATACAGGAATTAACGGAAAAATAATAAAACTACTAGCTGCGACGTTTGCTCGAGTCATTCCCACAACGCATACATAAAACCAATCCATGATTAACAACAAAAGCTACAGGAAAAAAATAAAACAAAAATTATACGTCTAGTGCCATATTATGAGCCCCATAGTATTAAATGCGATATAATCTTTTTATTGAAGCATATACTCTTTCATTGAGGTCATCTAAATGAATAATCACTTCCTTTGAACAAAGCATCATAAAATGGCATTAGAGGCCTAACTTCTAACAGCCACTCGCCTTTCGTCAGTCAGGGTTATTTCCGTTCCTCTTCGGATACAACATGCCAACCAACTGGTATAAACTAGTGAGATCAAAATTACTTGAGAGAGAAGGTGAAACATTCATGTAAAAAAACTACGCCAGCTTTATGACTTCCACTAACTTGAACATACGCGACGCGACGCCTTTCACACAATTGCGCAACCCTGAAGAGGAACTAGAGAACAATGAGGATAGTTATGCAGGGAGAAAACAATGAGATAAACAACGGATGTGAAATGTTGATAGAAATAAATCATCTAAATCTTTAAGAAAAATGAGTAAGCAACAAAATATTATGGAATTTAATTGGTATAAAAAATAGAATTTGTATAGAAAAAATTATTTTTATGAGTACTACTTTTATTAAGTACTCCAACTCCACTCCAACTGTTAAATTTACTTAAACATTACAGAAATGAAATGGTTAAATTACCTTTATGGAATAAAAATGGGTGAGGACTATATTCACGGTCTGAACCCTGAAGTCTAGTGAATAATTTTCCTCAACAAAATTTAGCTGAGTATCGAAAAAAGCGTGTACTGCTAAAGAGTGCATGGGTGGGTACGGTAGTACAAAATAAGCAACATGAATAGTTGTTGCTAAAAAATACTAGAATAATTGTTGGATATTTGGTAAAAAAATGAAAATATAACCTATTATCGAGAGCTGTTTACGGTTAAAAAACAAAGCAACAGCCGCAACATCCACAGAATATACCGCACCCTAAAGGGGCACCATATACTCGGCGAGAACTTTGTAGAGGGAAGGGATCAAGAAAGGGAGGAGGGCAGAAGGGTGGCGCCTAATAAACGCGATCGACAAATGACCAATGAGTGGTGATCCGAGCGATAGGGGAAGGAGAGATGAGAAAGGAGGGAGGGGAGGCTGAAAAAAAAATCCAGAGTCCAACGGAGAGGAAGTGGCGAGAAGTGGTATTTAAAAAAGGGAACAGAGGGAGAAAAAGGAAGCAGAGGAACGAGGGGGAGAAACTTGGGACGGAATGGAGGAGTGGGGAATGAGAGAGGAGGTCCGTCGCAAGTAGGCGCCGAGCGCCTCCCTTTTCGATTTGGCGCTGAGGACGAGGGGAGCGGAGGGAGGGAGGCACGGGGTCGTGAGTGGAGGGAGGGCCGGAGGGGACTCGTCAAGGCCATACGGAGTGCGACGAGAGGGAAGGAGGGTTAAAGAGGCGGGGGGAGGGGGAAGAGGCGATAAAGCATGAACGAGAGTGGGTGGGGTTCGAGGAGGGGAATTCCGAGGGAGGACAAAGGAGAGTTTAAAAGGAGGCGTTTTTCTCCCTCCCTCCGCGACATGAGCAAGTGGGAAAATTCTTCCCTTCGCTTGGAGGCAAAGAGCAGGGAAGGAGGACGTTGATAAAGAAATGCCGTGGAACCGAAGCCTGGGAGACAGAAATGAGGGAATGAAGATGGAAGGGGGTAGGAGATGGGAAAGAGACGGGGGGAAATTCAAACACCTATATGCTGCAGTGCTGGTCGATAGAAAAACTTAGTGTGAGGGCTGTTCTTGCCTAGCACGCCTGATGTCCGTGCGCAAATATAATGCCAGCGGTGGCACAGCCATCATCATGATATTTGAAAATTTCCTCATAACCAATTCATTTTTTTTATAAGTTTTTTTTATAAGTTGCTCTATCATGCATGCGGTCCTCATCATTGGGTCCCAGACGACTAACACGATGTGCTAGGGAAAACTCACATAAGTGTGACGCATATTTTATCTTGTATTATGATTGGTTAATTTACATTCACCCTGTAAATATATTTTTGTGTTGGGTGAACGAGAAACACAATAATAAAAAATAAATAATCCACACGGCGTTCCATTTCGAGGAAGGCAAAGTAAAGAAAAGCCTAACCTTAATTTATTCCAGGAAACTTACTCATTTTTTTAAGATCTACCATGATGCCCTGTTCTCGCTGAATAGCTTGCTTTCATAGGTACTTGGTGCTTATTTTTTCATTGGCAAAACTGTACAGTCCATTATACATACTCTTCTGTTCCTGAGACTTCCAATATTCCTCATCTTGGGAGTCTCTGCGACCAGAATGACCCATGAATTTCTCAGCAATATCTTTCCATTCGAGCCACTATCTCTCGAGCGTCCATTTGGAGATTCAGTTCCCATTCACATTCTCTCAACAAGCCAGCTTAGCACTTTTATCATACATATCGAAAAGCGGTGTATCCGATCCACGTTCTTTCATGGCTCACTCATGCTACACCCTATCTCTCCAATTTTTAACAAACATTTCCTCAAGCACCACATATGCAATGTATTTAGCCGCCTATTCTGGAATTCCCAAGTTTGAAAGTACACTTTTATACACTGCAGGGGTTTTACAAACTGCACTTACCTTCACTCATGAGATATAGTACCAAGGTATGAAAAATAGGCCCTCTATGTACTTTGCGCTTACATATAATTCATCTACCCAGATAATACCACTGAAAGGCCGTTTTCAGGACTCGAAATTTCCCCAAGTCCCTTTCTTAAACATTCTTTCTATGCCGTCTGTAACATCAATGATGGTTTATGTGCTTATAAAAAAAGAGAAAAATTATAGATAGCAACACTGGTTAACCAATGCCTTTCTTTTCCACCGTTACGGACTAGAGTTCAAATAGATCCTGACATTTTTAAAAGAGAGATTAAACAGGGTTTAAACGTAGCCGAAGTTCCCTACATTTCTAAAAGCGAACAAACATGCAGTAAAACCCCAACACCCCTCAGGTCAAAATGGCAGATATAGTCATGCTCTTAAGGGGTTATCTCTCTTGAAAGTATAAACGTAACTAAAATATAAGAATGCGTAAAAAGACGGCCCAGGGTTATGGCGGAAAAGGAGAAGGCGAGGGAGGCGGAAGAGCAGAGAACAGGCTAGGGGTTGTAACGGTTGGGGGAGGATAAAACTGGATTTAAGTCGTAAAATGATTAGGGTGCGATGGGGAAAGTGGAAAAGGGGCGATAGCATTAAGACCATGGGGGAGAGCAGGGTGCTAAAAGGGAGAGCCAAGCTCCCTAAGTACGCGACGTCGGTTATACTGCGGGCAGCTGGGAACCGGGAAGGGGCATGAGAGGGCAGGAAAGGTAATGGAACGGGAGTGTTGCGAAGGGGTGGAAGACTCTAGCCCTTGCTTTCCTCCACCCTAAGCCCATCTCCCGAGGGAGAAAGCAATAAATAGATTAAAAAGTTTCTACGCCAACATTTGGGAGAGTTAAACGTATCTGCAGTAACAAAGCAATCTTACCAATTGTAGGACGCTACTCGATCAAAATTTTAAGATTATCTCACTTTGTAAACGTCAAAAATTAAGTTAAACACTTTCACCTTACTCCAACAAGTAGGGGGATATGCATTTTATTTTCGCATTATATTGCATATCGATATTGCACATTATTTTCGTCAAAAGTATAAATAAATTTAATAAAAAGGGAAATAAAACCACAATGGTTTCAGGCCTCTCCAGCTGGGAAACTATTGCTAGTCAAGACTCTAACGGTAGTCCATTTCTAACGGAATCAGTGTTAATGAATCCACTTTGGGGCCGTATGACATATTGAAGTGACTAAATGAGCTTAAATGCCCATTTTTAGTTAAATAAAGTTTGAAGTTGTGTGTTGAAGTCCAAAAAAGGACCATATTCAATATTTAAACCACCCTAACTTCACTAAACCGCTGATCCGTAACCTCCTCTTACCCGGCACCGCCAAAACCCAAGTGCGACTCATATTCCACTGGCAACGCTTCCGCAAACTTCAAGTACAAACGAAAAAATCGCGACAGTTAGAGCACCATTTTTACTGGAAAGAAAAAAGAACGACGAACAGATAGATAAGGGCAAAACATTTTCAGAACTTCGAGGAGTGCCTTGGGTGTCCAGAGCTGTCATCAGCAACTTCATCAGAAATCCAGTCTCATATTCCGTCGTTTCCGGGAATATTTTCTAAACACTCATGAGCCACTGTTTACTTTATAATACATTTTGTAAATTGTTCAAAGCTCATGGCGGATGATTTTGTCGCAACAAGACTAAGTTTTCGTGCCAGATGTTTGACAATTTCTCCCAATATTTTCCCAGCTATTTCTTGGATCTTACGTACCTATATGCTATTTAAATTTGATCATGTCTTCATATTCGCCATCGTAACAGCCATCAGCGAGAAGAATGGTTTTGGTAGTTACGGGTAGTTGCACTCCGTAATAAACTATTAGGCGTGTGAAATTCACGCATTCTGGTTCCTTCCCAAGTGTTACCATTTAATTTCCCATTAAGTCCTAGCAGCCAGAAAATAACCCCTCTTGGATTTCAAATGGAGTTATCCAAATGAATTGCAGAGGGTTCTGGACCCAGAAGCCTCCGATCAAAAGCCAAATACTCCACTCACTGGACTACCGGCTTCATACCATTTATAGGAAATAAAATTAACTCTGAGGGATATTGCAGATTTTCCAAAATTTAGTTGAAAAATATGTGTGATTATGATACATTTTCGGTTTTTATGTCGTGCGACGCCGAATTAGACTCGCCTAATGAGTGTTCAACGAGCGTTTTACCAGGTCAGCATCATTTATAAATTTAACTATTTTTTAAAAACGAAAAATATAATATATTAACACACAGGAAACGAATTTAAAACCAACCAATTTTGTGAAAAACTGGTGAATTAAAAGTATTATTATTATATTACCAACATCAAAACGCGACGAAAAAAAAGACACCCCCGGTTCAATCTCGATGTCTTTATTCTCGTTTCTCGCCATAAAAAACTACTATATTGCATCCACGGTTCCTGGGAACTCGTTCCTGACGGATTCAAAATCCTCACCGGTAAAAAACACACCGTGGCAGAAGATGGTTGAAATGGGTATAATAAGAAATAAATGATGACAGAAATGGAAATAGTTTGCAATAATTCACGAAAGCGAAAGCTTGAGAAATTCAAACTACTCCTAAATTTAATTACTTAAAAGTCTTTCGACGGGAGGGAAATCAGCAATAAGCGTACAATTCCTCGTTTGTCGAATTAAATTGAGACGAATTCCCGCTCAAGTAAGATCCCGGCTAAAGGAACTGTTTTAATCTCTCGAGATATATCGACTTTTATTGGATAGCGTAAACGGTTCGCATCGCTTTCTGGAATGTGTACGTGCTAACGGCCGGACGACGAGGGGAGGGATAAATGACGAAGAGCCGAAGGATGTATAATGCTGCGTGGAGGCCCCCCTCACTCCACATCGGTCGCTCCAAGCTAAAAATACCCCTACATAACACTGCTGCAATAAAAAGTGAAAAATGGTTTCCTGCTATCTTTTTAGGAACACAAGAGTAGTCAGAAAAGCTGAGCAAATGCGTTATCCTTCTGGTTAGTGGCTACCCAAAGCAATTAGTAAGTCCATAAAGCAAGTAGCTACGAGTCACTGGGCTTGAATAGCTCGTTCAAAGCATAATTTACCCACTAAATCGCTCAACTTGCATCCTTGTAGCGGCATTTATATTTGAATATACGCCTACTCCAAACATACACAAGCACGCATGCGCACTTCCTCAAAACGCACAAACGAGAACTTTAAAGAAAGATAAAGCCTCGCGATCAATGATCATCAATTAAATCCTGAACCAACGTATTATTACCCATGTTCGCACATCAAAGTAGTTACAGTGAATTTAAACACACATCGGAAATATTGCTAAAATGTACTAAATTAAAACAATCTAGTTTTCAATTATATATATAACAATAGAAATAAGACTTTGCGATCCACACGAAATATAAATTTATTGTNATAAATTTATTGTTCAACCAGTTTCACTACACTGTAGCATCTTCAGGAATGAATTTCAATTATATACTGAAATGTTTAAAGGAAGGACATTCGGAAACAAATCAGGCACTACATACTCATCAAATCAAGATGTTTTCGAATCCTATGGGAATTTGTGACCGACTAGACAGGCCTGAATCGCTATATTTACGTCAATATGGCCATGGTCAATTGGCATTATGATGTTTTCACCAAAATATATACAAGAGAGAGCCGAAAAATCACTACCTACACCAAAACGAAAGCTCCTACTCCAACGATTCTTCAGTAAACTTCCCCCCTCAGCTACAGCATAACCGTCATACTTTCTTTACCAAGATCCGATTGAATACTGAAATTTAAGCCAGTTCTCCCCCTGGGTCCCTTGTGGGCAAGGGCATGGAATAGTTTGGGCGAGCGTCACATGAAACTGGAGATGAAATATACTATAAGGCCCCTGCTACCCTTCGAGGGACATAGTTTGGTCAAACAATCAATACTCCGATATCGTTCACGAGTTAATTAAGGGGAGACCATGCTCACACGATAGGGAGGACACGATAAAATGCTACGGCGAACGAACATGACGCAAAAAAATCAATTCATCGATCCCAGACTCGAGTGAAAAAAAAGGGCCGCATCTGTCTGAGAAGAAGGAAATGCGCCGAGTGCACATCGCCCTAAGGCCCACTCCAAATCTCTTTTTTTCCCCGGGAGCAATTTGAGGAATACCAGTGCCGCGGAGAAAAAAATAATAACGCGTAGGTACGCACACATATTTACGCATATATACTCGAAATCCCAGCGCACGCAGGACGACCGACGGAACGGAATGATGGGGCCGTGAGAGGGGACCGGGACATGATGGCGAAAAGGGGGCGGAGGGGGGGGGGAAGGTTCTCAATTTAAATTCCACCGTTCCCTTTGCACCCTTCCCCCGATGTTCCCCTCCCTTCTCCGCTGGGCGAGTACCCACCCACCCCCCTTCACCCTCCTCCCCCCCCCCAAAAAAACCCAAAACTCGCTTCCTCCCCCTTGCCTACGCTCAATCAGGGCCCTGCGGAATGCGAAAGGGAGGGGGGTTGGGGGGTGGGAGGAAGGAAGGGGGTCGGACCACGAGTGGGCGGGAGGCTGATGGGTGCAGGAGATCCAACGGTGGAAGGTTAGGAGGGTGAGAGAGATGCGGATGCTGGGGCAGAGAGGTCGTGCCGGAAGGACGAGGAATTGGGAGGGAAGGAGAGTTATCAGGAGATGGTAGTGGGAGGAGGAATGCCAGAAAATTCAAGGAGAAGAAGAAAGCATAGGAATAATTGAATGAGTGCATAAGAATTTTATTTCCCGAGGCGCCGCAGGAATGCACAATGACCGCGTGTTTCGCAACGCTACTCGAAATCGATATCAACGGATCACTCTTTGGACTTCATCCATGAAAAAGACGCTCGGAAGCGGTTTAAATACTATCGATCCACACCGACAAACTTAGTCATTAGACCGAATCTTTTGTGAAAGATAACAATGGTTTCTCAAACTGCCAGAACTGACTACCAGACAATGCTTATCCGGTGGGTCAAGGACTAGTGTACATAGGAGCAGAAAGCTAGCAATAAGCCGGAAACTGGGATTCTCCAATTATCGGATTCGCGTAATATGCCGCTATTCTTAGAGCTCAGTTATTCTATATCAAAAGCCTGCGTCAAAAGTTGGAAATGAGCAATTCAGAAATAATTAAAGGGATTTGTTTCAATGAGAGCATTGCTGGGGTCGTTGCATACTTCAAATAAAATATCAAAAGTTCAACGTGGCTTTGAAAATATGGTGGCATTGTTATGAAAATTGTGCGAAAAAACTGAAAAGTAATGATTTTACATAATACTAATTGAAACATTCTATAGATAGGCTAAATTTACTGTTCTGAAGTTTTTTTGCCAAAGCTGTTAATGAATTCTAAAATCATCAAAGTAGTATTTTTAAGAAATCAACTCAACATTATTTTTAAATAAGAACGTGAATGTTTATTTTATATTCTATGATTGATGTTATATTTGAACCGAATGAGCAGAAAACAGAAAAATATCAATATTCTTAACACTTAAATGGCATTCTTAAACATATTCTTCTTTCTAAAAAATCTCGAATTAATTTTTACTTGCTCTTTTTGAGAAAATATATTTATATGTTTTCCAGGGAGCCCATCAGTTGCGTCCCAATCTTAGTATATGTCAGATATAAGTCGTTGTTTCTTACCCCCCCTGTTAGCCAAATCAGGGAAATTTTGACCTTTTTCACAACCACAAAAATTTTCGAAAACTTCATCCCTTGCAAACGGTTTGGGATTTCAGTGGAAAGTAACAGAAAAAATGCCATATGAATAATGATGACATATGAGCTAAGGGACTCGTTCACAATTATTTTTAATGCACTTTCTGTTTAATCTAAAAAACAAATAACAGTTTTTTCCATTGGAATCTGCCACCTAGCTTCCAAGTTATAGACGGCTCTATATCGAAGCACTCGAATCTTTCACTGAAAGAGACGGGTTCATAGTTGTTGCATCACAAGTCGCTTCTAGCCGATCGCTACGGTGGACACGGTCTATCTAGCCGTGGTATTGATAGAACCGAAACGATGACGCAGTATTTATTACGGAGAGGGTGGTGACTTTTGGGTATTTTCATTTTCTTTTTACGAGTTAACGGAATAATGGATGACCTCAGAAGGGAAATATTTGTCATTGAATTTGTGACTGAAATTGAGATTTCGCGTCAAAGTGAACAACCCAATTACATGACTTTAATTATGGAGCTATAATTGGTAATTAAACTCGACTTCACCATAAATATCATTTCACCACTCCTCACGCGCCAACCAATACTTTATTATATCAAGCACGTCCTCATACTTGTTAATTTCTTAATGCCATTAGAGGAATCGGCAAATTAGTTATTTCTCGTTAGCAAAACCTCAATGAAAATTACATCTATATAAAAGAAAACGATAAAGTTTAATTAACTCCCCCTGCATGCCTTAATGACTAAATATCGAAATATGTACTCAATTCATGGTGAGGCAAATAGTAGGTACCTCGTAAGCATGGAAAAGCTACGAGGAAGCCTGCTTTAACCAGCAAGTCACACAGGCGAATGCATATGAAAATAAAAAATTTTATTTACATTGTCAATTGCAATTTATTTATTATCCAAAGATAACATACTAGTGCTAATTAAGTAGGGGACATTTCAATACCTTTGGGATTGTTTTCTCGCGTGCATATAAATATAAAAAATCGATAATTCAAAAAATCTTCCTTTTCTCTCTTACTGTCGACATTGGGCTCTGTAACAGATATATTGATTGAATCATTCGCAGTTTTCATTCCGAAGGTCGGTTGGAAGGTGAGGGCAGAGCTCACTCAGTACTAAGTTTAACAGCGTGTGAAATTCTCACATTAGGGTAGGGTGGCCAGTTCCTTTCCCTGTTCCGCCTGNNNNAATTCTCACATTAGGGTAGGGTGGCCAGTTCCTTTCCCTGTTCCGCCTGTTTCCCCCACGATGACCTGGTACCCGAAAAATGGTACACAGCTTGGGTTACAGTCAGAGTCGTCACCGGGAATCGAACCCGGGCGCATCAATTAGAAGCTCAGCGCTTTACCGACTGGTATACCGCACCCAGCAGTGAGAATAGTCGAAAAGTAATCGTGAACGGAAAAAATTCCACAATGCCACGTTATGCACCAAAATCACGATATACCGACGTATCTAATTCACTTTGCATCGGGTATGCGCGAAGCGTCTAAGCCACGTTTTAGTTTCACGTTGCACACATTTCGCTAAATCGCTAGATTTTGCAGGCATCAAAGGGCATTGCAGGAAAATCAAGCATAATGAAAAATACTGTCACCCAGCGTCGCTCAAACGTATGCGTGGATGGCTGTCGAGGACAGAACAGGAATGTTTAGCGTTAAACAGGAGAGGTTTAAGAAGCCTTTAGAAGAGTTTAAAAGAAATTTGGTCTCGTCATAAGTGGAGCCGATGACAACGCCCGGTCGCGAGGTGAGAGTCGGGCGGGGTCCGCTAGAAGGAAGAGGAGGGAGACCGGAGGTATGGTGCGCGTGAGCGCTCCCCAAGCACTGGGTTAAAACGAGAGGCCAGATGGGAAAGCGAATGGATCTAGAGAGGTCAGCCAGCACCCACCAGGGGAATTCGCCCTGTAGAGGGAAATGGTAAGAAAAAAAACCCTTAGCGCGGGGAGGTTAGTCCTGAGGGAGGAGGGGAGGTGTGGGTGTGGAGAGGTATGCGCTAGACAAGGGTTGATTTATGGTCTTCGCGGACGGGTTATTGAAATCTCATCCGAATTTCGCACCGTCGTGCATTATCACCCGTCCAAACAAATGAGAGGGGGAATTCCGAGTATTTTTGGAGGATTTTCCAGCAGAGTGATGAGGGCACGAGGTAGGCGATACGTACGTATCGACGAGAATAAAACATCCGGAGGGATTTATAA
>LYUA01001611.1:338745-351705 GCA_002093875.1 Calopteryx splendens
TTATAAGACATAGGGAACTGAATAACGGAGAGGGGAATTTAAACTCTCTCCAAAGCATTTATACCCAAGTAAAAATCATTAGATGAACAGCATACATGGTATTTTTTCCGATTACCCCTCTTCTAATACGATACGCCGGTCTCGGTGGCGGCGAAGTTAAGCCATCACGTTCTATTAATATTTAACCGGAGGCCGCGGGTTCTAATCCCGCATTGATGGGTTTCTTCATCATCCAGGGCATGGATATTGGGACGTCGTCTGGTGGGTAGTTCTATTAATCGGAGGGCCTGGCCCTGGACACCCTCAGCTTCTGATTTTTCGGGTACCAGGTCTTCCTGGGAAACCACAGGCGGCTGTCCCTTTCCTTGACCGGTGGAAGATGGGACTACACACGTGAAGTTCGTCCTAATAGTTGGCTTAGTACTGCGTGAGTTCTACCCCCAACTATCAAACCAACATTCGGGTTGATTAATGTGGGTGGTTAGGGCATGGATTGCATAGTGCATTAGTCATTGTTGACTCTCCACTCGTAAAAGTACGTTCTATCACAGCTCCTTGTGCTTAGGCAACTTGGATGCGGCCTGTATTTCGATTGAAGGAACCTTGATAGCATTGCCTAGTGAACAAGTTACGAGCGCTTTTTTGATTCCCTCGAGCGAGAAGATTAACTATCAAAGAGGTTGCTGAAATTACGATACCAAATCGTACAGGAGTACAACAAAGCCAGGGAAGAGAGGGTAGAAAGTTGCTGCGAAGAAATCAAAGACAATGTACAGAAGGGAACACCGAAAAGGCTTGTAGACTACTGAAGAAGACTACTGTCATTTCTGAGAAAATAAAAGAAAATCCAGTAGCAACAGATATTATAGGGGAAAGATACTAATAGAAGATGAAGATATAGGAAAGAGATGGAGGGAATACGTCGAATAACTCTGGCAAGGTCAATAACCACTAGAGGATGGCTTATCAAAAGAAATCGAGGTAGAGGAAGACGATCGGGCCCAGGAGATTGATAAATTAATTCTAGAAAGAGGAGCAAAACCTGAAGAATAAAAATGCGCCCAGAGTTGACAAAATAAATGGAGAAATAATCAAGGGACTCGAGGAAAAAGCAAAATATAGGGTCTATGGAATAATGAAAGGTAGTTACGACAGTGAGAGACTAACAGAGGAATCCGAGAACTGTATAATGATTGTACAGAAGAAAGCAAGGACAAAGAATAGCAAATAACACAACATTGAGCCTGGTATCACATGCATCCAAAATACTGACGCGAATAATCAGACGGATACTAAAAAGAAAGACAGAAGAAAACCTCCCAAAACACCAATTTGGATTCATGAAAACCGGAGGGGCAATGGAGGTCATACTCAGCTTAAGGTTAAAGGACAAAAATGATACACACCCATAAGCCGTGAAATACAGCATTCGTGGACTTAGAGAAGGTCTTTGACTACGCTGAATGAAACAAGATGTGAAAAGTACTTGGAATGGACTAAAGCGACAGAAAAATAATAACCTATACAAGAATCAAGTCAAAACAATGCGAATGAAAGACGGGAAGAATATATATGCCTAAATAAATAAAGAAGTTCGACAAGGATGCCACATCTCAACAGCATTATTTAATACATACATGGAAGAGGTAAAAAGAGAAGCCGGGGAAATGAGCATAAAAAATCAAGGCCATTGGTGAAGAAATTAACATGCTACGGTTCGCAGGTGATATTTTCATAAGAGAAATAACAGCGTAGTAGTTCTAAGCCGCCCATCCGGTTTAGCCTAAGTCTTCCGTGGCATTGCAAAACGGCGTGAAGTTAAACGAGACTCCAAGAGCTCCAAGTTCGAGCACAACTATGCGTTAAAGTTAATTTGTAACCAAGCCGATTTCATGGTTACATGACTTAAAAACACACTCCATTTGAAACACTTAGCGACATTAGGCATGGGCTCTTCTTGCATTACACCGTTAGACTTTACGTCTCGCAATTTTAACTTAGGTGCGAAAAGATGAGCATAAGGGTATCATACGTATTCCCTTAATGCCACCAATGACATAACTAACTTCATCGAGGGGAAAGTCGTTCCATCTGATTCCAACCAATAATTGTAAATGCATTCAGCTAATGCTTTGGTGTCTATGTTTACCGAATCCAACCAGGAGTTAAGCAGGACAAACACGAGCAAATTGAGTATCCCATAGGACTTACACAAGAAAAAATTACAAGGCCCAGACTAAAACATTCACGAACAAATGGATGTGACTTGAATACGACGGAACACGAAAGTTAAATACAAATGAAGCAACTGTAACAAGAAACGAAGGAACGAGTTTCAAATTAGCACCCGCAGTGGGAGTCATCGTCAAGGAGACGTGCTGAGGGAGAAAGACTGGGGAGAGGAGGTGCGGGGATGAGAGTCCATGCATTGAAGAATCGTGATTCCGCACTGTTTCCACGCACAAAACGGAGAGGGGTCGAGGGTGTGGCGTGGAGGAAACAGGAAGGAGCTTAAGAGCGAAGGATCCTCCGGGACCCTGTCCTTAGCTGCCGACTATTTCGGTGGAGCCCGAAAGAAAGGGCACTTTATAAGCCATTCGGTGCGCCGCCGCTCGGCTGTGCGTACGGGCGCCCCAAGGGGGTGGACCGGTTTGGGGGGAGGAGGCACAGGGGCTCGATTGTGTTCAAGAAAGGAAGGAGTGGGAGGGAGGGGGGGGGAAGGATTTTCTCATCCCAGAGATGAAAGTGAGCATCGTCGCCGTGGAATCGCCCGCGCACGGAAAAAGAGGATTTGATGCTGCCGAGAGCGCAGAGTGGGGAAGAGTCTCAGAACAGACGAGTGGGATTGTCGGAGACCAGACGAGCGATTTCCAACCGCACTCGTAAGATTTTTTTGCACGCTTCGGGTGAATTAGGCAGATAATCCGTCCGCACGTGCAGTGCCTGAAGCTGTAAAGCAGGTCCATATAAGAAGTTTCGTTATTAATCAAGTATTCCGTGTAACAAGAGAACATTTAGATTTTGCCCACCTTACTACATGAAACAAAATGGCACTCATACCACAGGATCCATCGTTAGCGAATTTTTAGGTTATGACAGAATCAATTAATAACGTCATCTATGATTCGTATTTGCTGACATGGCAGTAGCGTTCATATGCCCCACTTAAAACTACGTATGATACCTAGGATCAATTATTATCTCAGGAAAATTTTTTAGTTACGAGTATATGATATTAGTGCTAGATGTTAGATTAATTAGTTATATTTTATTTTTAGCATACAAAATATGCTTTAAAACGGTAGCTATTTAAAATTATACTCGTGAAGGAAATTTGATGTTAGAAAATGTTTTTCAGAGCATTGGTATATTTTATTTACATTAATTAAAAAAGCACACTAATAATGCTGTTGCAAAATTGTTTTTCGCAATTTCTTCGACGACCAAAGGTTTTGGCATGAAACATTAGAATAGAAACGATACAATCAACATTTATGACTCAGATAAAAGGGATACCACCTATTTTTGACGCTAGCGCAATTATCAGCTACGTGTAAGGTTAATATGATTACTTAGTTTATTTTAAATAAAGGTTTAATAAGCATTAGATCACCTGATTTAATTTAAATGGAAACTATAATAACTATCTTCTCAAATATTAATCTTCAATGTGAAAGCTGTTTTGATCAGTAAGAGTAGAACCCATAGTGCTAAAGCCTAAGACCTGTAAAATTCACGCATTCAGGGTACGTTGGCCAGCCGTATCTTTGAGATATCTGCTGTTTTTCCAAGTAATATCTGGTACCCATTTCGAGTTTCCCCTTGAGAACCCTATGGTTTCACCCGAATTTGAAACAGATACCCTCCCGTCCAGTAGTCGTTCTGTAATCACTAAGCTACTCCGAGGCCCAGATCATCCTCACGCGTTTGAAACATATTTAAGTGAACATGAAAGAATAATTTCCACTAACCAATGCTTTAGTTAAATTTACCATCACATTATTGCACATTTGGTATAACGAACAACAAAGAGTCTACAACAGCTATTTACTGAAGCTCAAATAACACAACGATTTTCTATAATGCATTCAGTTGTGTATTTCTTAGCCTTCCGTCCCGGGAAGTCGTTTCTCGCGACCCGACCAAGAAATACGCACACCGCGGTAATGGTTTCTGGCCAAGCATCGCGATGAACTGACGAAAGTTAAAAAAAATAAAGATATAACCGTGAACCAAAGAGTGGAAAATTGCATTCCGAATTGCCACTCACAAATCTCACAAAAGAGGACCACCCCCCTTTCATAAATTCCACAAAAATCCAGTAATAAAGGCCGAAGGCGTCCGAAGTCCTGGGGACGCCTTCCCATAAAGCGAGAAGAGAGGAGAAAACGGTGACATGGGTGGAATGAAGATAAAAAATAAAGGGAGTCTCATAAAAAGGGAACTCGTGATAAAACACGTCCACACACACGAAAGCAAACGAGACACGCCCACGACGACGCCGTCCCCCCCACCTTACGATGAGAATGAAGGCAAGCACGCGCACAGATATGGATGCACGTAACGCATTACGTACCCACAATCCCGCGTATTATCCCTCCCATAAAAAGAGAGAGAGAGAAAGAAAGTGCTCGTCCAGCTTGGTCGGCCATCTCGAATGCATACCAATCTACGAAATGAAAAAGACTCCTCCTTTTTCTCCTCCCACCCCCTCTCCCTCGATTTCTTCCCACCCCCCCTCCCCCTCCACCTTCTCCCACGGGAAAGTGTCGCGTCCTCCCTACTTGCCGAAAAGAATATCTATATATTTCGTACATCCCGGTAAAAGGAAAGAGGATGGTAGTGGGCGTGTGGGAGGTGGGGGGGGATTCGTGAGGACGATTTTCGCAGACCCAGCCGGGAGACGGTAAAGGAGGCGAGGTGAGGGCGGAGGGATGAGGGGAAGGAAGAAGGGGATGCGGAGAAGAAGAGGAGGGGGGGGGCCCTCGAGGGATGAGCTGCCCCGGATCGGGGGAGAGAAAAAAAAGGAAACGATGCGAAAAAAAAGGGCCGGAACCGTCCAGACAGACGGACACGCCCTTCTCACCACCTATCCTCGAGGCCTAGTGAGGCTGTAAGAAGGCCTCCCTGGGGAGCAGACGGAAAATACTGGGAATATATGAATATGAACTCCCATTTGTGAGGAAGGTACTTTTCTGGAAGGGGAAGACGGAGGTGGGATGAGACGGAGAGAGATTATGGAAGACAGACGGGGTTACAATGAGTTTAAGGATATTAGGAAGTGCTGCGCGACAGTGAAGCTTATCATCCGCAATGCAGGAGATATCGCGTAGCTAAGTCGGGACGCCAAACGGTACGAAGTCTCACACTACAACGCCAATGCTATTTTGCGATGCGAATTTGGGCTGTGCGATTATATTTTCCTATATAAGAAATCAAGGTGATTCGGATCCAAGTAATATAATATCGAATTTATAGGGTGGAGTTGGAACCTTCGGGTCCTCTCTTGCATTAACCCTTAGCATCACAGAAATCCCGCTGCCCAGGCGGGATTTGAGCCAATGATCCATTGGTCAGCAGGTGTGCCTATTGGTCATCGAACAAACTTAGGCGTAAAAACAGTAAGAAACCTAAATAATTAATAGTGTCCAAATCGATTGTGTCGAGACGGATGGTGCGTGGGACGACATACCTACCTGCCGTAAAAATGTCGTTTGAATCGTAAAGCCTGTTTGAATCCGATATGCGATGTTGCGACGTGACAGCGACGCAGTCCAATTAAGAACATCGAGATGTTGAGAGACTGACACTTTTGCCACATCCCATCTGCGTCGAACTTGACGCACAAATTTGAACGTCACCACGTCTATAAGAAGAGGGGGTTGAGAAAGTCTTATGAGGAGGGGGTTGCGGGGGGGGGGCGAATAGAGCGAAATGCCGTTGTGGAGAGGAGGCGCGGGGGATGGAAATATAAGGGAATGGGATGGGAAGGAGGAATCTTCACGGATCGAATGACAGCATCAGGTAAAAAGCATGTGAAGGAGGATGGGAATTTGGAGGAGTTGAGGCGGAAATAGAGGATTTGACGGATCCGATTTCCAATGGCTGAATATTCAGCCTGAATTTTAAACCACGGGAGGAGAAAGTTCGGTGATCATTAGAGAGCGCGTTTAATTGACGACGTTAGAACCTCAGAAACATTCTAACTGCATACCTATAGTTTTTTCGTGGATCCTAAGGAGGGGTGGACGAAACCAAATAAAAATTAAAAATAGAGAGGAACCTTAGCCTCTTTACGCCATTTCACTAATTACTAAAGACGTAGTTTGGCACCTTTGTCAATTAGGTATATATTTCTCTTCAACTGTTTCACCCCGGGGTGATGGGCATCCATAGATGGTCTTAGAGTCTCATTATTTTTCGTGTTGAACCAAATAATTAATATATCACCACCACAGTAATTAACTCGAAGGTTGGTTCGATAGGTGAGGGTAGAGGTCACCCAGTAATAAGCCCAACGGAGAGTGAAATTCACACATCAGACTGGTACTTGAAAAGTCACACAGCATGGGTGAAGCTGAGGGTACCAAGAGGCGTCACCCTGAATCGAACCCGAGCCCGCCGATTAGTAGCCCAGCGCTCTACCCTTTAGAATACCACACCGAAAATTAATAAATATGTTCATGAATTATGCTGGCTGTGAGTACGGCCAGCTTTGTACAATGAAGGTTACCTGGCAGTACACTGATAGTAACCTGATTTAATCATTTTTCAGGTCTGTCTTCAATGTTTAAACATATTTCTTAGGTTTCCGAAACATATGTGCTACTGTTTATGATTACGGGAAAACCTACTAAATTATTAGCTCCTTCATTTTCGTTTATAGCTCCATCGTCACACCTTTATATGAACCAAAACACATGCTACTCACCCTACGCAACGGCCAGAGTAAAAAGCTTAAAAGAGGCCCAGTCGGCCACGGAAAGGGAGTCATTAAAATTAATGTGGTGAGGACAACTTGCGTGCCGAAGAGCGATCGTCTTTTGAGGTTAGCTCCGAGCAGATTGGCATGGACGACGTTATGGGGAAGAGAGTGAAGTAAACATTAGGAGACGATAGATCGATGCTCACCGAGGAACCACGGACATGATGACACATTTTGTAGAGGGGGATAAAAACGAAGTGGTAATAATGGTCTGGAGTGGAAGGAAAGAGGCAAAGAAAAAGGGAATAAAGCGTAGCGCAAGTAGGATCTGAAAATTGAAGATGGATGGAAAAAGCTGATATTAAGGAAGGGAAGGCTGTATGAAATATTTGTGGAAGGCAGCTTGAAGAATGTGCTGCTGAAATAAATAACAGCATGAATAAGTTCCCACGGTTCCATTTTTCCTTACTGGCAGCAAGGATAACATAACTGAATTGTAACAGTAATTGTAAGTAAAACAGTAATTGGAAATAAATGAAACTATATTCGGGAAAACTAAATCATACTGGAACAAGGACCTTTACTGATAGCTTCAGTACGCTTATCTAGCTTCTACTTTGTATTAACTTTCGTGAAACCATAATAGAACTATATTCAAATAAATCAACATACCTATCCATTAAGAACAAAGGCCCGATTCGAGCAGATATGTAAAACCCAATATTATAACGTATCTTGAATTAACTTCAAATTACCGGATGAAACGTGAAGTGTCTTTTCTGAAAAGTAATACAGCTTCTTAAGAATGAATTCTAGGCACTAGGTAGGAAGGTTCACGGCTGCTAAAGACAAGAACTGGTGAACATGCTAAACTAGCAACACCGAATAACAGAAGACAAGAATAAAGAGGCTTTATAGAAAGACGCTCACATGCAAAGGGAGAAGGGACAGTGGGATATGAGAAAGAGCGAGGCTCTTTATGTGCGTTCGGAGGAATGCTTGGAATGGCCGGAGGAGGGCAAACAGATTGAGAAGTAAGATCAAGGGTACGAGAAATAGGAAGAGGGATAGGGCGAAAGGAGGGGTTTTTCGTGAGGGGAGAGGGGTGCGAATAGTGTATGGAGAGGAGGGCATTGAGAGGGAATGAAGACCATACCTTCCCGTAGAGTGGAGGTAAGGGGACTAGAAATTTATTTTTCAAACCCAAAGAGAATCCTTACCCAGAGAGGATTTTCACCAGTGAACGCTTCGTGATTTAAACAGTTTTATGAGTAGTTCATTACAGCGAAACTATTTTGAATCAAATGAAGAAATGCATTATTCTCGTAGAAAGTATTTGGCTAAAGAACGAGGAGTGTTTGACAAAGACTACAAGTACTTACAATACAAAGTAAGATAAATGTTACATACATGAGGAAATTACGACAACATTTCCAATGAACCTTTATTCCTGGCTATACTTTATTCTTCCGGGAAAAACTTGGCTTTGAAAAGAAAAACCTCAGCGTCTTAAATTTTTTCGTATGGCGACCAAACTATACCGGTAAAACACATATGATTAAATGTTTTAGATTAAACACAGTAAATTTCCCTAGAACAATTTCAACTTAAAAATTTAAATTAATTTCGAGAAAGAGTATTATTACCATGTGCATAATGAAAAAAACCAACCACTAAAGTTGTCCGTGTCGGGAAAAGCTCTTCTTGCTCTTCCCCATCCTAGGGACCATCGCAGTAAATAAAAATAATGGGACCAAGGTTTACGGCGTTGATTTACACGGATTCTACGGAAATAAATCGTGTGAGAACGCTTAATTGCGAGAGCGAAGAAAATATACTCCAGGTCTAAAAAAACGTGAGGAGACGGACGGTGGAGTAAATCATGCGTGGGGGAATGGGGGAGGGAAGGAGCGGAGAGGCGTTTCAATGGCTTCGGGGAGCGATAAAGGGGATGGATTTTGACTAGCTCGATTCTAAGGAATATTAAAAAAATGAAACACTAAAACAAAAGACGAACCAAGAGGAGTATTAAACAAAAGACTGATTGAATGAGGTATGATAGGGACGAAAACCTGGAGGATGGCAAGAAAAAACTAAGGAGGAAGAAACACGTTGAAAAAAAAAGCAATGAACCTCCGAGACGGTCAAAATAGGAAATTACAACTGGGGCATCTAAAAAGTTCAAAAAAGAATGCTCAAATAAATTTAAAATGGCATTGTTAATACGGAAAATAATGGATACCTAATTATTTTGGCAGCGGTATGAGGTTTGTAACGTCTTTACTATATTGCAAAAAAAACTGCCAATTCGTTAAAAGTGCAATAAGTTTATTATATAAACATTTTAATTTTTAATAGTAAATTAACTTTATTATTAATTTTTTTATATTAATAATAAATTTAATTTATTATTAATTTAAAGGGATAACGAGATATTGATCTCACGCAGATGCGAAAGATTTGGAACTTTCTCAAGCATTAATCACCAGAAAATAATAGCACAATTTTTAATTTCTAGAGCCGTAATTTAACAAATACCGGCGAGTCCACAAAATTCGATACACTTTGTACAAAATTAATTTATTAAATTAACTTAATTAATATCCTCCATTACTCCCACGAATAAAATGAGTCGTGAATTCCCTATTGCCACTGTTAGGGAAGCACAGGAAAACTAGTATTTTTTTTAAATATGACCGTTAGGATATTTTATGATCAACCAAATATGCCAAAAATAGTCATTTTTCGGAAAGAATATGACAAGCTGTAAGAAGAAAAATAAAACGAGATAAGATTCCGAAAAGTGAGCATTGGTGAAAAGTTTATCCAATAACCTGTTCCATTAATAATTTTGAAAGGGGGCTCCCTCCTTTTGTGGCTCTGACTCCGAATTGCCTGTAGCGTAAATACATCCCTGCATTTAACTATTACCGGTTTTAACGCTTCAATTTCATAATGTTCAAATATTAGGCGGATTAAAATCACAACGAACGAACTTTAGTATTTGATGCTCCCGGGTATGCAGACTCCCACCCCGCCAAGATATAGATCTCACGCAGATGCAAAAGATTTGGAACTTTCTCAAGCATTTATCACCAGAAAATACAAGCACAATTTTTAATTTCCAGAGCCGTAATTTAACAAATACCGGCGAGTCCACAAAATTCCATAGCTTTGTACAAATAATAAAGTCCAGGCAAAATGACAAACTAAAGTCGCAAGCCAAAAGACAATTTCTACCATGGATAATCGTACGCATTACGTTTCTTAGGAGCGTATGCAAAATACCTTGTGGTTTGTCCTTAACGAGAAAAGAAAAAGCTGCATTAAGGAAAATTACAAAACATACTTTCTCCAGGATCAATAAAATCCCAAAAGGCGTTAGAACAGTCACACCTAACGCAAGTCACGTACAAATACAGGTCAAAAACTAACAGCCACAGCCGACAAGTACACATGCGACGGGGAAGAAAATGCTTTCGCTGCACAAACACTGTCACACGTTTAGAGTAAAGCAAGGAGAAATTCCGTTTCGCAGTTAAATAGAAGGCGAACGTGATAAGGAGGAAGAGGAAATATTTATGCACGCAGCGAACGGGAAAAGAGCAGGGCGGATGAGGTAAGAGTAGAATACTAAAAAAGAAAGCGAATACTTTCCCTGGGCGAAAAATGAAGGCAATAAGGAAAAAAAGATGCCTTCCTTGAGTCCCAGTCCCAGTGAAAACAGGATGATTACAAAGAGGGGCGTGTGGCGAGGGAAGGGAGCGTATGTGAGTGCTAGAGAGAGAGAGAGGGAGCGGAGAAAGCAAACTGGTAAGATTGTGAGATAGAGAAAGATTGCAGGGCGCTATAACAACGGAGGGGGGAGACTGCGGAGGGGAGGATAAAAGAGGAAGAGGAGTCCACGAGATATGAGAGGAAAAAAAGGGAGGTAGGAAGTAAAGCCTATGCGTGGAAGAGGAGTGGGCGGGATGGGGGGAGAGGTTTGGGGCCGAAGGTCTGGTGTGAGGGGTTAGAGAAATAGAACCCGGGGCCCCGGGAATCTTTATGGCGCGATCACGGCCTGCAATCTCGAAACCATTTGGAATTGGCGCTGCGGATGAGTGAGGGGGTTTAAGCAGGGAAAGGGTATGCTATCCGAACAAGCAGGCATTTGAAGAATGGGGCGAAGAGGTGGGAGGGATAACGGAGGAAAGGGAATTAAAAAGATGAAGAAGAGGAGGTCGGAAGTTCGAACGAACGAGAGAGATAAGCGGTATCACCCACGATCAGTGGAAAACGGAGACCACACACTTCTCTCATCACTTTCTTCCTTGAAATTCGAAGACGTCAACAAGAAATAAATTTTGACTTGCGCCAACTTCTCTGAGGGGCTCTCCAAAACCAATAAACCCACGATAAATCACGAGGATATGATAAAAATAAAGAGGAACCAAAACGGAAATTTGAGAGGAAAAAAGTGATCCTGGGTAAGATTAGGACATCAACATAATTTCTACGAGTGACAGCAGGAAACGCACTTTGAGTTTAAACGTTGTGGATGACGATCCAATCACGCAAGAATTCCAACATTTTGGGCTATACTGAAAAAAAGGACCTTTTGGGCATCAGGTATCTAGAAATCACTGCGGAACGTACCTATTACAGGCCTCTCAAGGTCAATTCTTAAACGCACAAGTTGCACAAATATTTCCATATCAGTGGATTATTTGAAAGAACAATCGGTGAGGAAAAATTTCAGTCAGAAACCTAACTATATTTTATGAATGCTAATGACTATAAACTAATGTCAATATTATAACATCGGAGATCTGCAAGAAAGGCTCATTAATGGTCAGTTGAGGAAATAGTGGAAAACATTTCATATACGGATTAACTACATTTTATGGTTATGTTCCAAGAGTATAATAATGAATTCCAACTATCAACGAACTTATACATAATAAATTATTTCTATTATTGATGTACCCTAGATAGTTAATCGGGTGGCAAAAAACCTTGAGATTCGTGTAAAGCATCAGATTTCACCGGTTCAACAATGAATGGTGACCCACCGTAGCCAAAAAGTTAATCGAATGTAGTTTATTTTTCCAATACGCACAGATAATTTCAAATACTGTACAGCATACTTATATTGTCTATGACCATGAACTAAGTAAATTGGTGTAGAATAAGTAAAACTGAAAAAAAATCAGGTAAAGAGAATTCTCAAAATAAATATCCCACTATGGGTTTCAAATATGAAATGACAGGAATATTAAGTGTAAGCTATAGGTACGGTAAGCAGCAGAGGAAGGAAACCTTACAACTCACAGAATATTTTTAAATACTTAAACTGAATTCCAGATTTATTGCTACAGACATATAAAAAAATTACACTTCAATGTCGTTTAAGCGTCCTATCCTATGTCCCTTTCTTCATCGAAAACTATTCTCAAACCTTATTTTTACCAAGAATCAGATGATGACAAAAAAATGTTTCATGCTAACGAATTTCAAACGAAAAAAATTGCGCACCCCCACTGATATCTACATTTCCCATTTTTTTATATTTCCACTATGCATAAATATATTTTTCTCAATCCAGTGCTTGGTGCATTTCGGCACTAAAAATGCATCATAGGTAGGTGCGACCCCTCTAATTGATAACTATTTAGAACAAATGGTATTCCCCGTGTTGGAAGGGCTTCCCTTTGCCGATTAAATAAACGGACGATATGTCCGGATGACACCACAAATGAAGTAAGTCGGGAGGCACGGAAGAAAACTGAAGAGATTTTGGAGAAATCAAGTGGGGTTGAGGGTGACGAGCAAAAATAAAACGAAAAACCGAGAGGCATGGGGCGTTTCCCTGGTTGAGAATTGACATGACTTTTATGGCGGGTGCACGGCTTGGGATGGGAACAAGAGTGGCAGGGATTGAGGGGGAGGAGAGGGGTTTAACGAGGGCCCGAAAAGGGAAATAAGGCGGAGGGGGGAGGGGAGAATGGGCGAGGGAATGGGCGCGGGATGGTGGCGAAGGTTCTCGACCCGAC
>LYUA01001612.1:379628-391774 GCA_002093875.1 Calopteryx splendens
ATGTTTTTATTTAAATGTCATAAAGTTGAACAAAATATTTGGTAAGAGCCCATATATCGGCCCGCCGCACTTTTTGCCCTAACGGCAAAAGCCGATATATCGGCCCGCCGCACTAAAAGGGTTAAACATAAAACTTTCTAGAGCTTCCTCCCTTCTTGAGTTTTTGTGTCAACATGACCTCAATCAAGACACACTGACTGACATCATCAGGAAAATTGTTGGAATATGTTCAACGGGCCTTAAAAAGAGAATTTCTGCTCGAGCCTCAAATTTGACTTTTTTGTGGATGCAATACTGTGTAAGAAGAAAGAAATAAAACTGAAAGTCATAATACTATAACACAAATGCAACCAGGATTATATCATCACCATAGCAGATGATTAATATGGTCCATTGATTTTAGAATTCCCGGAAAAGGAATTAATCCAGCGCAAAATGAAAAGTAAGTGTAATGTATAATAAATTTATTTAACAAAAAATCACAATTCATTCTCTTTGCTTTCAGCATTCTGTGGCTTTTCTTGAGATTCTTTTCTTTTCTTAACCAGCTCCACCAATAACTTATACCGCAGCATACATTCCTCCTATAATGAAAGAAAAGTTGGTAACATTTAAGATTTGTTAAGCTTTATATTTCCTTTCAAGAATTTAATGCAATAATTTATTCCTTTATTCACTCATCTTCTTAATACTAAAGGTATTAGGAGCAACAATCATTCAATGATTAGTCCATAACACAAACTCAAATTATAATTAATGTATAATTCAATCTAGCCTAATTCAGTGTACCTACAGTAAAATAGTTAATCTTGGTACTGCCAGGTGACAAGAAATTACAGGAAAGAAGAAAAAATGTTACTCATTGAAATTTTAGCATTTGCATACATAACAGTTGCTTAATCACAAGGTTTCTTAGGGGTCACAAGTCAAGATTAAAAATAACTTCTCAGTAGGTTGCCATTAGATGTCATGACAAGCAATACACTTTTGAAGCCTGAGCAGTGGTACATACATATTTAAATTTTCTTATAAGCAACCCTGAAGGCAAAATAACCTTTTGGTAAATTGGCCACATTATCTCAGGTGGAATATGATCCACACTTGTTTTTTTTTCTTTCCTATGTAAATTTCATGACTTGAGATTTTAATGTTGCTAAGCATTATTATTTGGAAATTTTGTGCATCATTTTCTTACTGGTATTCTGATTTTAAATTCTTTCCAAGACTACCCAGAACGTATGGATTACATGGGCCTTAATAATTAATCCCTTGTCTGTGCAACCGTTGATAGTTTCACTCTATAGATGTATTATTTACACATGAAGCTAAGAGTATTATGCTAAGAATTGACAAGTGATGGTCTTGTTTGCAGTCTGCTCCGTCCTTCAATGAGCGTTTCAAGAAGACAACAGTTGCAAAAACATATTCTTATGAGCACCTAGTTGATTACTGGGATTTCCACTTCACAAGAAAGACAATTTGGTCATTGCAGTTCACTGCGGTGAACTTGTCAATAGTAATATTGATGAAGGTTAGCATTTCCTTTCACAGCGACTATTAAAAGAAAACCCAGTCCACAGAGGTAACCTCTGCCCTAAATTAGTACCTTTGGAATCTTCCATGTTAACATAAGTTACCTTACAGTGCAAAATTTTAAAGTTGTAATCCTGTCATGAGCAGGAACTTTGCAGTTTGCACGAACCGCAAATTAATAAGTTGAATTGTGATAAAACCTAACCCATTGGAGTGGTTAAAACCAAAATATTTCGACCACTTTAAACTTCAGTATTATTATTACATTTTTTTATTGTGTACAACTCAAAATGGATGTACATATAGTGCTTATTGGGATGCCACAATGAGCATGGATACCTCACTAACTTATACAATAGTCTCCACTTTGTGACATGTAAGTGACCACGGCGGTTTTTGACAGTTAAAGAGAAACACGTTAATGATGGTCAACAATCAGGAAAAAAATATGAAAGGGCCAATAAGGTCATGCTACACCAAAGTCTTGAGTTTGATTAATAGGGGAGATCTACCATTTTTGGGAGTGAACATGTGATTTATCTAGGTCTTCACTTTCTGCAACTCATTTAAATGACTTGTTGGAATTCACTGTAAGAATCGTAACGCTTTGTTTTTGTTAAGCTAATATTTTGAGAAATGCCATTGCTGGCCTATTGCTATGGTGTATTATGTCAAGAAAAGAATATAATTACATTTCATTTGCTCTTACTCTGATCCAAACAAAACAAAACCATTCATCTCAGTTTAATTGTTGATTCTTCATCTGTCTCAGTTTTGTTTTACATACTAACCTAGCACTCAATCCCCCTAGATAGAGTGAAACTTACATCTTCCGGATGCTACAATGATGAAATAGGCAGTTCCTATAATTTCATTAGAAAACAAATTGCATAAACTGAATATATTATGTAGATTATGGAACAAAAATCAACCAATAATAATAATATGTGCATCTACGAAATATATTTTTGCACAAACACTTTCAACTAATCATGCATTCAATAAGCAAGCAAATGGCTTTTCTATGATGTTTTATTTTAATTCCATCACTACCTCACCACTGTTGAAATCTGTCTTGCTGCCCTTAAAATGAATAACTCAATAAACAAATTTTAAGTGAGTGTTTTAAAAATAATATGAATGGCTCCAACTTCACAAGGAATCGTCTGGCATACTCTGGAATTGCACAATGGTATCTGTATAGATAGGACAGAAGGAAAGGGTTATGATGGGTGTATGAAGGTAAGGTGGTAAGGCAGGTTTTGACTTGGGAAAAAACATGGAAACAATGCAAAGAAAAAGGTTGATGGGTAAAAAATGATAGAAAACTAGATACATTCTTTTTTATCTTCTCCTTTCCACATTTTTACACCATTATGCTACTTCATATTTTGCCATTTGATGGTTTTCTATCCAAGGCAAAACCAGTTGCAGATTTTGTAATAAAATAATGTGGTAGAGGACAATTTCAACTATGTACTCTGGGATATGAATCATTTCCACATAGTCACTCATGATGACATCTATGTTGTACATAAGTATGAATCCAAATTATGCAAAGGCAAAGCAGCGATGACCCCCGACCACCAGTAACCATAGCGAATGAAATTGAAACTTTTGAAAACTAACCATTCCTAACCCATCAAAGGTTTATCTTAGCCATGACACTACCCCAAATGCTATTCATGCTTACCTTTCCCTTTCCTGGGACACATTTTGCAATCTTGTCCCATCGCTCGAGAGTCCCTTTAGGATACTTGAGTAAGGCATTTTCCAATGCTTTCTGTTCAGCTTGAGACCAGAAAACTTCAGCTATGGGAGAATTGTTCACAACAGCCGATGGGGTACTTGAATTTTTCCCTGAATCTTCATCTGCTGATGCACTTTCCTTCGCCTGGCCTTCATTTAACGTCTCCTGTTGAATCTTTCCTAGTTTACCCCCTTTAGTCTTCACTTTCCTAGGTTTTTCTAGCTGCCACTCCTCACCTTCTTGGTTTCCATCTGATGAAGTGGCAGCCATGGTTGAAACAGCATTGACCCGATAGCCCTCCTCCTTGACCTTATTGAGAGAGAGAGGGAAAAATTGATCACTGCAATCAAATCTATACACCACAGAACATAAAAAATAAATTCTTCAGAAACAGATGCGAACAACTTGATGGCAGTAGTCAAATACCCTGCATTAACTAAAGGTTTTAGAACCTTGCAAGATAAAGTAAATACATAAATAAATGGTACTTTAATACATAAACATAGACAGGGAATAATTAAGAAAGAGAAACATTTCCTAAAAATGTATACATGTATATTTAACTAATTCAAAAAAAGTTGTATGTAGGTAGCAAACAGTATTAGCTAAAAAGTATAATTCATTTACTTGAGAAATCCAGACCTTTGTCATGATTTTCAGACCAGTCTAGAGGGAAAACATGAATTTGGCCAGCAAAAAACTTTCCCACTGAAGAATCACTTTGAATTATCATTGACAGAGTTTTAAAAAAAAATGCAATTGTGATATTTAATTACATAAAATTGAAGATTTTTGATGCATGGTGCACATGCGAAGGCCCCTTTATTCCCACCACACTAGCCTTCTACAGGCAAGGGGAAACTGAACCTTTAATCTGATTAAGGTTATCAGTTTAAAAAATAGGGATTAAATATTACAATGATCAATTATCATGGGATTAAAATCAATATCGGTCATCTCTAGCAAGTTTCTATCAATTTACAATATTTTTCTCAAAATGTACCTAAACTGTGAGCATCATTAACATGATATTTTGATAAAAAGGTGCATAGGATATTCAAATAAAGATTACCAGTTGTAAAAACAAAAGAGTACATAAATCTAAAATGTAAACGTTTCTTAAATGCCACTAGCATTTTATTCCATTGAGCATGATCTCTAAAGACTCAATGAAGTATTTTTTTTTAATTCAGGAGAGTCAAGGCAAGCTTTTAATTTATTTCCTTACCACTCCTGGTAATTGAGAAAGTTTTCTAGGCTCAATAAATATTTTTTTTTCATTCGTCGGCCAAGGTATGTAAAACACCAAGCTCAATCCTTTAACCTAAATTAAACAAAATTAAAATTGGGTCAGCAGTTATAAATAGTGTGAAATAAAATTCCATAGAAGTTCAGCAATTCATGAATTGCTTATAACTTTCTGAATTTTGAAAATTGAATTAATTCTTAAAACATTTCACATATACCCTCAGAATACGTCCAAATTCTTAGAACTTAACACATTGAAATTACCCAATTCCCTTCGTTTGCTGAAATAACTTCCCCGTTGAATGCCACCCTTAAGAATCAATAGAGTTTGAACAGAAGATTGGAGGGAGACAGTTCTCAGCGAATTACCTTCCTAGCCATAAATGTGACTTCAGGTACAGAGCGATTCATGGCATCAGCTATCTTTTCCCATCGGTCCAACGTCCCTGGAGGATACCTCTTGATTTGTTTAATAAGCTCTGTAAGGTCATCATCTGTCCACAGGCCCCCCACCACAGGCGCTGTCCTTGCGTTAATAGATTTCGCAGTGGAGTCCTCTGTGAAGTTATCACAACTTCCTCCATTCTCACTCGCAACTTCCGCTCCATCCTCACTCATCTCCGGGAGCGCAAACGTTTTCCTCCGCCTAACCCTTTTCTTTACTCCAGTGTCATCTTCCTCTTCCTCATCGTCCAATAGGTCTTCATCGTCCAACCACCTTCGCCACTCCTCCCAGTAGTTGCGAGCCATGTCGTAGCAGGAGGGCATGGTACGGATGCAGAACCACAGCAAACGGACTATTTGCACTGGCAAGATGTCATACACGCTGCATAAAAAATAGGCAAGATTTGAAAAATATACGAGGCAGTAGTCAAAAAGGATAACTTCGCCAACCCCAACAGAGAATGGTGTGAAGATCACATGCACATGTTAAAATCATCCCATCATAGCCATAATTCTAGTATCAAAAAGGTTTCCTCATAAACTTTTGCCAAGAATATTCAGTAATCTTATCCATTTATCTCTTCTGGGTTCCACTTTTTAATTTCTCAAGTTCGATGTGCGCTACAACATCGTTTTAAAATATCCATAATATTTCACCTCTTCCTTGGCCTACCCTACCTCCCTTAAATCATTCACCCACCAATATTCCAGATTCCTTTCATCTTTCATCATCTTTCATCTTTAAAAAAAAAATACACTTGAGTGACATTCATTGATAGATAATATGACACTTTAAAAAATGAAGTAATGCAAAAAAATTTAAGTTTTTCTGTCTCTTAGCTAGATAGGTAATTCATCCAAGGGTTCCTAAAGTCAATAATTACATTCTGTACTTAGTGGCTAATATTCAGGGAAAATAATCGTATTATGTTACAAACAGATATAAGACATATCTAGATACATTATAGTTTGTGTCATTTTTTTCATTTTCATCAGGAAAAAATGTAATTACACAGAAAGATGTAATACGTAAATGACTATCAGGAACTAAATGCTACTGAGATGAATAATTTCTGTTGAGACATATCTATCGAAATAATTTCAGTTGAACATATTACTTAATCCTCTACAGCTCTCTAAAAACGGTAAATACAAGCACTACAATTCTTACCTTGGAGAAGGGATTTCGATTACAGGCTCTGTTAAAAGAACCACTTCTGGCTTAGCTTTCTTCTGCTTCTTTTGTATCTTCTTTGCTTTCGAGTTCATGAACTGCTCCTGTAGTAAACATTTGCAGTGAAAATGTATTCCTAGATAGACAAAAACAAATTTTATTTACCAGATGAGATAGATATCAACTTACTGCAACATATTTCTTCTCCAAATATGCGGCCCATGACACTATATATTGGCCCATAGTGACAATCACAAAGAGGATGACCAACATCTCAACGAGGCCCATCTTACGAACGCGGCGATAATAATACACAGCATCATGCCAATTAGGCAAGCCATTTTTCAGGACTAGATCGTACTTTGCTCTCTTATTATTATCTTTCAAAACTTCATAGACAGCTACAAGCTAATTAAGAAAGGGTATCATTACTTTCTACAGATAAATTCAAATGTAAGAACCCAAAGGTTACCAATGTACAATATAGGTATGCACCTGTCTAAATTTGATCTCTGCATCAGGGGCATCACTTTTGTCAGGATGAGTACTGAGTGATAGTTTTCTAAATGCTTTCTTGATTTCTGTTGCGTTGGAATCCTAAGGAACATATTATTTAGTTATTCTGGTTATTAAGCCATAAAATTTCACCTGAGACTACTGAGAGCACATACCTCTGTTACTTGCAGAAGCTGGTAAAAATTGATATTCACTTCTTCAACAAGATCGAATATTTCCAAGTCTTCACTATCCCAACAAGCCACCATTGTACACAATGTAGAAACTAACGCAAGCTTCAGCAACAACGAATAATGATCCATAACGTAGAACATTTTACTCGTATAAGTAAATAAATTCACATTCCTACACTTAGCTTTGCCGACCGTATTTATGACACGTCATATGGTTAGGTTTTCGTGTTGTATCAAATATAAAAAAGCAATAAATAAGGTTGGGAAAATGTTTTGTTCCTCATACTTCTAGCCCCGACAATTACATTCACTAAAACAGTATAAATTATTTGCTTAAACCAACTGCAAATTCCGAAGCTGCTAGACTGTCGTTGACCAGAAAATCTCTAACCACTGCTTTCGTCGGAAGATAATGACGAAAGAGTAAAACACGAATCAATACCAGGCACGGTTTTCTAAACAAAAACTTTACAACGCTTGATCACACTCAAAAAGAGAAACTCCCGAAAGATTGCCAACAAATCCAAGATAATATAACTCGAAATTCTAAGCAGCTCTCAAAATTGCTAAAACTTCATGATGCAAATCCAAACAAAATTTGCCAAAATATCCCTCAATAAATATTTTTTTAATTAGGCCTTATGGTACCCCGCCTAGAATAAGAAAATCCTAAAACTCAAAATCTTAAATTTTCAATTTTTTTAAACGCATTTCGGGATATTGAAAGAATTTACACTAAAATAAATAAAAAGCTAAACAAATATTAGGAGTCAACTTTCTATCAACACAATCCCAAAGTACTTGTTGATCAACAACTTGTCAAAAATAATTCAGAGACCTATGCGCAGCATGACTTTCGTGTAGCTATGAGAAATTAAGATCATTTCATAAACGTGTCCATGAAAAATTTACGTAGGGGTTGCGGGGAGTGGAATGGATTCCATGGGAAAACGCTGTACCAGCTGTACCCGCGCAATCCCAAAAGGTCTCAGCATCATAACCCTAGTTACACCTTCTGAGGCTGGCTGCAGAGCTGGGATAATCTGAGGGAAGAAGAATTTTTGGGTTTCGCGATTAAATATCTTTTTTTTAATTCCCATCAGCAATTATGTTCCTTTTGATATAATTTACTGGTTGAGAAATAAACATAAAGACGTATGTCTCGTAGTTGTGACAGTTATTGCAGGAATAAATAATAATTCGAAGTAGTTAGATTTAACAAGCATATTGGTTAACAATACAGGTGGGTAGCATACTTTTCTATGGATAAACTGAAATAACTATGAATTAATAGTTATTTCGGTTTAATATGATTGAATAATCAATAGAAAAAAGCTTAAGCTACCTACTTGCTGACCTCTGTTTCCTAGATTTTGTAATATACAAACCAATAATTTAATTTTGTGCGATAGGATTTTTGTAGGTTCTTATCCTTTTTTACAGGACCTTCTGAAAAATATTTTTTAACGTTTACTGTACATTACACTGGTGACAATGTACTCTGAGTAAAGGGTGAGAAAATATAAGAGACACGTAACCTTGTGTGAAGGTCTTTTTTAGTTTTAACTCCCAATTCTTGGGAAAGAAAATTCTCCAACTACTTTTCTCCAGGCACATTGTGCGTGCATACAGCATACAAGAAACCCATGGTGTTTTTCTAAAGTTGGGAAGAACTTTATGTGGGGGAAATAAGTTTCTGAAGGAGCAAATCCATGAGGAAAAGGAGCGACAGAGAGAAGCTGAACTTAATGGTTTTTCTCTGTCCAATGGGACTACTAATCAGAACATGAATGGATAAACTGGAGGCCCTCAGTGGTTTTGTTAAGTGTGCAACTCAACCACTCATAGGTATGTTATGTCATTAAGACTGGCATCATATAATACAAATAAAATGATCTTATTCCTGGTTTCAAGGTAAATAGTTTGTGGCAATTGTTCTTCTCTTGTTGTCTTCTTTAAAAGTGCTCAAATTTAACATGACAGCAGCAATTCAAGTGACATTCAAATAACTATTCATGGCACACAACTTTCAAAAGATCATTCGTTTTTAAGGGCTGTTACTTAATTTTCACAAAATTTTTGTGTTGTGTTTGTTAAATTATTGTTGCAATCAATAGAATTTGTTGTCATATATGAATCAACATAAAAACAAAGTTTTGTCACTAGTGCTCTTCGGTTTATTGCCCGTACACTTTACAAAGACTGATAAGTGTCATGAATTCTTAGCCTTTGTGGACTTTCCAGATGAACTCTTGAGTTTCATCCGGTGGAATCTTCATTTTTCCGATGATTCTGACAGGTTGGACAACTACCTATTTTAGTTACATTATGTGCAACCCCAGATGCTTCATTCAAATCAATTAAAAAGTGGTTTGTGAATAATTATGGTAATATGTTATGTGTACAAACAAAGAACAATTAGTTTGCACAAATAGTGTGTTTTCCCACTACCTTTAAATCCTATTTAACTTTTTATATTCAAAAGGAAAAGCTAAGATAACTTTCTGTTCTAGTTAAGTATGGGGTATATAGAAGGTTATGGAAAGTTCCTTTCTTGTTAAAGCAAACATATATGTACCGATAACCTAAATCACTTATCCCATTATATCGTATGTCAAATCCCCTTCAGCTGGCCCAATTAAAGCATAGAAATCATGTACTTCCCTGAGGCCCAGTAAGCTTATTTAGGTGTCAATTGATAATTCCTGCTTTCCACTGATGTCTTTTGCCTAGTAGTTTTGGATTTGGAGCACTGATGTTTATTGTATAGGTAGGTCCTAACATGCAGTGCTTCCTTTTGATGACATGAGCACTTTTAGGGTACAATTTTATTGGATGTCCTAGCAGAGTGACTGGCACCAGCCACCCTGCTAGGACATCCAATGAAATTGTACGTGAGGTGTCTGTTGGCTCAGTTGGAAAAAGCTCAGCAGACTGCAGAAGTAGAGGTTTAGATGGGGAGAATATGGTTAGCAAGAATAATATCACCGCTCTTGTCATTCCCAAAAGTAAACTGCCCGCGCTGCCATGTGGTGTGTAAATTTAAAGTAGAGTGTACATGCTGAAAATGAATGCTCCATTACATACTGAGCAATAACATCTTTTGGGTACTTATGTATTAGTAGGACTACTTACTATTTATTAGTAAACAATCCTGAATTTTAATACTTTCTACAACTTTTTGATCTCTCTTGATCTGATGATCTTGACTTTAGTAATTAAACTGCCATTCACCTTAAAGGTGAGCATAGGAAATGGTTTCCTCTGCCGGAGGAGACCTGAAAATCCACAGATCCTTCTAACTGAGCAAGTTGCATCATTTTAAGAGTGTTTGGAGAGGAGGCCAAGAACTATCTATATAAGCCAAGGCGTGCAGGACTTGAATATTTCCCATTCGTGTTCATGGAGGCAGCAAAGAGTAAGTACTTAACTATTACAATAGTCATGTAATATCAAGTGCTTAACCTCTGTGTTGATTGCACTACTCGACCAAAAATTCTATCATGCCCTCTTTTCTTTTACAGGTGAATTAAAGGATTTCTTGAGGGATAACCTCATGTACGTGAATCCTTCCCTTGATGGAAGTGTCCAAGTTAGGTGGCCTAATGACACAGGGGACCACTGACTTGGAAGGACACAGGAAGTCGTTCATCCACTCATTCATCCACTCGTTCTCTAAATTAAAATGAAAAATAGACTATAAAATATATTATTTTGCAGCTCAAGACTTTTAACCCTTTTGTCCATTTAATTGCCTTCCCACAAGTTAAGTTGGAAATATTGACATACTCCATCTATGCTGTGTGGTTTGTAGTACCAATTAAGAGTTATTTACTCAATTTGTTTCTGAAAATTTTTCCACCATGTCCACTTGGGAGTTAATGAAGTGGAAGTCACATTTTGACACACAGGGTGACTCTCCATCTGTCCATGTTTCTATGCATTTAACCTCACCCACTAACACCACCCTTATCAACAAACTCCTCATCTATGTCATAAAAAATTCACACTTATTCATGTTTGCCTTATGTTTCCTCAGCTCACATTTCAATAAAATATCCAAAATCACATTAACTTATTCAACTCACGCTAACCTCACATTTTCCTTACATTAGCCTCATGCTTCCCTCATTGTGTATTTTCACCAGGTGAAATTTAGAGCAGAGTGTACATGCTGAAATGCTCCACAACATACTGAGCAATAACATCTTTTGGGCACCTATGTATTAGTAGGACTACTTACTATTTATTAGTAAACAATCCTGAATTTTATTACTTTCTACAAATTTTTGATCTCTCTTGATCTAATGATCTTGACTTTTGTAATTAAACTGCCATTCTCTAAATTCTCATCAGGCAACCAATCCAGGACGTTTATAGCATGAAGTACCGTTCATTATGATCTGGCTGTTCTTCATCATCTATTTTGTCCATAATCTCCACTTCAAGCTAGCTCTTTTCTTCAACACAAAATTGACAAATATGTACATGCATATATACCTTTAATGCTGTTCTCTTTTTGCAGTAGATAAAGTCATGAAAGCATCAATTTAGTTATTTCAAGGAAATACTCATTTTTTTTTATTTGTTACATACTGCCCTGTCCTTGCATATTTCGTTCACCTTTGTCATAACCGTGCACATTGTTGCATACATGCTATTGTTAATTATAATAATGTTTTGTTCCCGAGACATCTGATATCCCTGGGACGGAAAGGGAAACAAATGAAGGAGCTTTGGGAATAGTAGGAGAGAAGAGAAGCCTATTGGGAGAAATCCGAAGAAGGCAGGAAAAATGGATACAGGGCATGCTGAGTATCAATGGATTGTTGAAGGATGTGATAGGGGGTAGGATGTTGGATAAGCAAGGTAGAGGGAGGAAAATATTGGGTATGTTGGATGGAAAGAAGGGAGGCAGAAAATATGTGGAAATGAAGAAAGGCTTGTACTAATAAAGGGGATAATTCTGGGCAAGTTAGGAACATGAAGGAAAAGACTAGGCATATTGGACAGCATCAAGGGAAGTAGAAAGTTTGGAGTGCTGAAAAAATATTTATTGTAATGTGGGGTATCACAATATTTATTGTCAGTGTAGGTGGGGACAGTGCTCATTCTCTCAAGTCAATCAAAAACCTACCTTGCCTTAGCTTAGATTACTGTTAATAAAATAGGTCTAATACAGACATGAAGCACGTCATAAAAACAACACACACAAAAAATACATAACTGTCTGTAATAGTGAGTATGCAGTATCTACTACTGTGTCTGTCTGAACCACTCTTAAGGCCTGTTTACACGGGGCATTTAT